>JAGKTI010016174.1:0-17161 GCA_018397915.1 Birgus latro
CTACTACTACTACTACTACTACTACTACTACTACTACTACTACTACCACCACCACTGCTACTACTACTGCTGCTACCACTAGTACAACTGCTACTACTACTACTACTACTTATCATGAAGGGGGGGGGAAATGGATGTCATAGTATAGAGAGGATATATATGGATGAAGTTGACCTGTTTTTATACAATGCATGATTTCTTTTGGCCCAACTGAAAGTGAGAAGTAGGGATAGGATGATAATAATGATGACGATATCTTTACAACTGGATCATCTGTGAGTGTGTTTATTGTCTTTAAAACTTTAATATGCAGCAGACTCACGTTATCCTTTCCTACTCATATGGGAATAAAGATGACAGTGTTTTTAGTGACTAATAATGATGATGATAACCAGATCATCTGTGAGTGTTCATTGTCTTTAGAACTTACTATTTTCACCTGAACTACTCTGCCCTCTCTTATTATAATGTGAATGAAGATTTCAGTGCTTTTATGTGCTGTATAATGATGCTGGTGGTGATGATGATGATTAAGATAAAGATGCCCTTACTACCAGATCATCTGTGACTGTGTTCCTTGTCTGCAAAACCTTATATTGTGCAGATAAGTCTTTTCTCCTTTCGTGTTATAGTGAGACTAGAGATGAGTGTCTTTATATGACTGATGATACTGGTATATGTTTGTGTACCACTGAGCCATCCAGGAGTCAATAATTTATAACTTTCTGGTAAACTGTCTTGTCCTTTGATGCTGTGGTATTTTTCTGTGGACCAAGATGACATATTTATACAATACTGTGGACCAACCTTATCTCTGTACCAACCAAGAGCCAGCCAGTGTTTCCAAGTGCTTGTTTTTAACTTTCAAACTTTGGGTATGTGATCATATTATTATATCCTGTGTTTTCCTAACAAAAATATGAATTACTGATTTTAATGTTGCAAGTGTTTTAAGTTTGACTTCCATGTCGCACCGTATAACTTGCACATATTTTTGTGGTAGTTTGGAGCAGAAATTTCTGAAACATTTTACTTTATGAATGACATTCCTCAACATTCCTTAATTTATGCAAATAAAAAATAATGTTTCCTTCATACCATAGAGCTCTGTGCAATCCCAAACCACATTGAGTACATTTTAAGCATACCAGAACAGTGTGGCAAGGAGTTAATGAACATAGAGACATTTATACGTATGTAGCTCAACTGACAGAATTTATAAATTTGGTGGGGAACTCAGACCTTTAGTGATAGCACATAAAGTAGAAGAAGCAGTGTTGGCTGTAACAGCCAGAAGGAGAAACACCATAGGCACAGATAGGACCCAGGATTCATTCATGGTTTTGCCTGTGATGGGTTCCCCAGGAATAACAGATAGTGCACACAATGACTGGCTTAAATACTCCAGGCTTGAGGTTTGACAACAAAGTGCTGTGCATTCATCAGTGCACAGACAGGAAGACAAAGTTAAAATGTGAGGATTGTTTTGTTTAGTACAGCAGTTACTAATAACATTAACCAATACAGTACAGTATATGCACAGAGCAAGAAGTGAAATAAGATCAGGGACACTCACTGTTGGGAGTTTGGTAAGAAAGGTTTGTAAGCAACTAGATAATCAGAGTGCAGGAGTGTAAGGTGGATTATAATACAGTATATATATTGATATAAAAAGAAGCCTAAACAGCACTGTTGTAGAACATAGATGGGAACTAATCACTGAATTAATTGGAAGGAGTCATAGTTTATGAGGTATGAAAATACAGTAATGTAAAGTAGGCTCCAGTGTATACCACAGAGGCTGCATTTATTGTGTCAAGTGACAGTTTTAACCAAGACAGTGACTTTTTATTGTTACCCATACAGTTAGTACACCTAACCAGGAGGGCAACTGTTCAGCTTATTGTCAGATGTAAATGATGTTGAAAAACCTTCTCCCTGAATTATTTAAACTGCTCCTTGTATTCACAGTTTGTTATTCCTGAGGAAGAATTCACTGGTGAATCTATGTATCAGTCTACAGCTAGATGCCATAATCCTGTAAGGGTTGGCCATTTGACTGAGTTATTTGTTTTGAAGGGAGGGGCACTACCCCCTACCAACCCACTTGTTAACACGTAGAGAACACATATAGGTTGGTTATTTGGTTACCACCCAACATTGTAAATGGTTTCCTGGCTTACAGGAAACCATTAGGGTTGTCACTCAGAGTAAAGCCACCAGAAGAAGGAAGAAGAATGATGAAAAGTGACAGGAAAGATGAGAGAAATAGGAAGAGAGGAGGGCAGACACAGAAAAAGAATGATAAAGGTGGAGGAAGAAGTAGACAGCACTACATCAGGTGAGTGGATCAGAGGTGAAACATCAAATGATCCTGGGTCCTGCCTCTGTCTGTAGTGTGTCTCCATCACACCACCAGAAGTTTAAGAGTTGCCGAGTGTTTGTGTTTACAACAAAGCGATGTTTATGTTTACACCACTTGGGATGTAGCCGGCTGGTTGCCTTAGTCGAGTAAGGACATTTAGCGTAAGGATAAAAAACATTCCCTCCAGACTCGATAGATTTACTGACTGGAGGGGAAAAGCAATGGGAGTTTTCATTATATAAATATATATATATATAGCTATTTTCATATACAAATTCTTACTCCTATACTGTTCTTGCATTTTGTATTATTTAACTAGTGTAGGTTTGAAAGCCGGTGGTTGCTTGGAGAACTAACATGGAGTTGTACAGATGGTGTATTATATGAGTGAAGTTACTGTGGCTGTTATTATCCTGAGAGAGAGAGGAGGGGGGTTGTGTGGGTGAGAGAGAGAGAGAGAGGGGGGAGAGTGCGTGTGGTGGAGAAAAGGTGTACAGTATTTTGTGAGTGTAATTATGTGTGTGTGCATGCATGTATGTGAGTTAAACTTGCACAGAAAGTATTGTGTGTGTGAATTTATGGTTTTTATTATCCGTGATGATGAAAGAATGAAATAGATAGGAAAAAGAAATACCACATACTGTATCAAGGAAAGCTGGAAAGAAATGAAGGGAAAGGAATGCTGCAAGAGAGAGCTGACATACATAAGAGTTGTACAGAAATGTATAATAATGATTGAGATAAATGTGATGCTCATTGTTCATTATTTTAAGTGGGGGGAGGGGCAAAGAAGGAAATGAGAGTAAAGAGGAGAAGGAAGGGGGAGAGAAGGAAAATGAAAAGGGAGTGAAATGGAGGAGAAAAGGCTAAAGAGAAAAATTATATGTGCATTGTGTGAGTGATTTGAACAAAAAACAGGAATGACAGGGAGTGAGAAGAGCAGGAAGTAATGGAAGAGAAGGGAGTTGGCAGAGGAATTTTGAGGAAGGGAGGAGAAGCAGGAGGCAATGTATATAGACTACAAGTCTATATAGTTTGGCAGGAGGGGCTAGAAAAGACAGGAGAAAACAAGAACTTTGTGTGAAAATGTAACAAAATGAAGCAGAGGAATAATAGTAACCCCTGAAGAGTTGTACGGCAATAAATGGAACAGCAAAATTTACTCTGAGAATTCCAAATGTGGAATGGGTTTCGAATTAATTTATGGGTATTCATTACGACAAATGTTTTCTGTCCTTTCCGGAGCCATTATAAAGCGTATAATAAGTCGTACTCCGTAGGACGTAGTTAGTGTTTATTTCTGGAGCTGTAACCCAAGGCTCAGCTGTTATGTAATGCTGGCATTCTTGGAAGTCGCTCAATTGTTGTAAAATTAGAATATGGCGTTCGCTTGGCTTCACAAATGGCAGCAGCTGAATCATGAAAATCCGAGTGCAAGCAAAAAATGTATATGCATATATAATTTACCATAACTTCCTTGTCTTGGTCAGTGTTGCCAAGTCTGCCATAACTACCTTGACAACCTGAAAGTTTCAGCCAGATTTACATTTTAGACGATAAAAACAAGTGTGCAGTAATGCAGATACCTCTTGAATTAAAATTTATGTCGAATGTGAGAAAAGGAAAAATACAAGCATCTTTTATATATGGCTTGATTTAGCGGTTGATGATTCTGTAACCTGGAATTAACAGCCAATCACCACAACAGTTAGAGCTGGGCACGACAATGTCAGATTTACCATATTATTCCATTTTGCAGGAGAAGTAAAGGAAAAAAAATCACGAAAAAACAATCAATATTCATCCAAACAAGTCATCGAGGACAGTTAAGTAGCAGAAGGTATTGAAACAACAATGTAAATGTAGCAAGGTTTGTACACCGAAATCCATTGGTGTTTTGGCTGTGGCCAGAAGTGGGAGTAGTGCCATAGAATTCCACCATTTACTCAATTACGGTGAGACTGGGAACAGTTAAGTCTTACGTAATTACCTGTTTAATCACTTGCCGGTGTGGTGGGTGCATGTTAGTGGCGGAAAATAGGAGGGGAAGTTAATGAGGAAGGTAATTGAGTAATCTATGTGTGATCTTGTTTCCTGTCACGTATCCACTAATTTATTCATCGTCACCCTGAGAACACAAAATTCGCATCACAACAAGGACAAGAACACATCACCGCCATCAGTTTTGCTATATATGGCATGTAGAGGGTTATTGGTATTCCACCGTATATGAGCTACATCATTTTGGCATATATCTCAGAATACCTACAAGTGTCGACCTAGCTCTTTCATGAATTACATATTTTATATTTCTAGGTGTTATGTAAGCCGATCTTGCATTTGTGTGTTGTAGTATTGTAGTATGGATGATCTGGCAACAATTGAGTATTAATGATGTAGTGTGTAAATGTGAATTGTTATCAGTAATCTAGCAGTATGGTATTAATATTTGAGGTGTCTTGTTATGACATTGTGTGGACCATCCAGCTACAGATCACTGGCAGAAAAACCAATATGATAATTATATTGGTGGCATTTTGTGTTTTGGCAGTTTTGTTAGATTCTTGTTTGTTGCATGGCAATCACAAGTTTGCAGATAGCCGTTTGGTTCCTCTCACTTATGTTCTTTATTCCTGCTTTTTTTTTTTTCTATTAACCTTTTCTTGGCAACTCAGTTTGAATGATTTTTCTCAGAGCCATGTGTATGCCAGTCAGCATCTCCCAGTACAGATTATCACAGGATGTGACTACCAGCACACAATTTGTGAACCATCATGATAGCATTTTGCACAGCAGGTGTGCAGTGTTGTGCAATGATAGCATGTTATAAATGCTTTACCAGATGGGTGCAACCTTTCCATAGTTTCTATTGAAATGAGTCTTTCACAGGTTACCTGTTATTTTTGGCTTATTACCACAGCTACTGAGCATTTTTATTAATATACCTCAGAAATCTGTAAATCAGGATTTAAAATGCTTTAATATTCTGCCGACATCTACCAGTAGCAGGCCATATCTAACATTCCTAACATTTGTTTTGAAATTTGAAAGCTTGCTGTCGAACGCAAGTTACATTAGGTTGGACAAGGTTAGGTTCGGTTAAATCATTAAGTTCCCATAACTCTGACACGATTATTACTTATTAGTGTTTTCTTTTGCATACGTATGAGTACTTTATATTTGATAAACTGATGCGTCCAGTCAGAACAGTGGTCGGTAAATAGTGTGGTCTTTAGGAGAGATCGTCAGAAAACACAGCTGCAGGCAACCAGGCCACTGCATTAAATACCCAGAAATAAGTATCGCACAGGATTGTATTTGTTTTTATCAAGTCACTTCTTGCATTCAGAATTCAACAGTTAACTATCTGTGTTGCATATGTACTAAAATTACTTACCTTGAGACTGAGTTTGTTATAATATAGGTGGAATTGCCCTGCCTGTTTGGTAAAGAATTACTGGCATTTTAATTAAATTTAAGGTCAAGGCAGCAGTACATTTTTGTGACATTCATCTCACTCTTCTGGTCATATGGTGCCAGCTGCTGTGGTAAGATTCAGTGCTGTAGTTTGACTGTGATAGAAACTGTGCACAGGTGATTCCCAACTTACTGACTTGGTTAGGTTGTTTCCTAATTCAGAAAGTTCCAGAGTTGAAATTCACCAGTACTGTAGACCAGATATTTACAAATCATTGATGAACACCATGAAAACAGGTAGACAAACCAAAACTGCACTGTTTTACTGGTTTCTTCAAGTGAATTGCAATGCTACAGTATTTGTAGAGTTTTATTTACAGCATTTTAATGTACAAGAGATATATTTCTACTATCTATTGCCAGATGTCTTAATCCTGTAAGGGATGGCCATAAACAAATTGTCTCCATGTCACCTGCTCCCAGCTCCCCCCCCCCCCCTCTCAAGATTATTGTAGGCTACCTCTCCACTCCATCCCTCCATCTCATCCTTGGATTCTCCCTCCCTCTCCCCCCTTCCACCTTACACACTCTCCTCATTAGTCTCTTGTTCTCCATCCTCTCCACATGGCCAAACCACTTCAGTCATTCTCCTAATGCTTTCTATCACATCCACATCCACGTCATAACACTCCTTCACTTCCTCATTTGTCAGTCAGTCTTTCCATGTAACTCCACATGCTCCTCTCAAATAACTCATTTTCAGAGCTCTCAAGTTGTGTCCTTCTAGCAAGGTCAAAGCTTCACTTCCATACATTAGAGTTAGTATCACAATACTGTCATGCAGTGACTTTTTAACAAGATGTGTATACATAATTATAAAAAAATCACTTGGTAAATGATTCTCAAAAATATTTGTATTGAAACTTTTGTAACTTGAAAGTTTGGTGAAACTGCAAGAGAGCTACTGTTCATAGAATTTACACTTGTATTTTTTCTCGTTAATGTGTTGCCCATTTATCATTGTGATTGATTTAAAAAGTTGCAGAAGTTCATAACTTAGAAGTTATGATGTATACAACTTTGTCAGTTTTACATGCAATCCGTGGCAAATGCCTGCTGGCCATGTCGGGCTTTTAGGTTGATTTGGCTCCAAGGTCACATTGCCACTAGGCCTAATTATTTCATCCCAGCTAACAGTCTAGCATAACTTATCCTAACCCAGCCTGCCCTAACCTGGTGGTGTAATTTGGCCTATCCTAATTTAACCTAGTCTGACTACTGTATCTGGAACAACTTGAAGCAAAATGTGTTTTGGGTCCAGATCCTCTTATTGTCCCCAATAGAATGCAACACCAAATGTCAGCAAACCAACACTTAGTGCAATGAGTGTTACCGTATATCTACAGAATTTGAGTGTCATATATAACATTACTGTATTGTGAAAGCAAATCTATGTCATAAAATTGTCATCATCATTTGTTAATGGAAGCTGTCCTGCAGTGTGTCCAAAAATTCATTAGTAGGGTATCAACTGTAACTCTGTACAGTACATTGCTGTGCAAAATTAAAAGCCATGACTACTTATGACAAATGACAAATTATCACTATGATCATGGCAGACAGTAAATGATAACGACTGTGATCCAGAGTACCACCAACACACACTGATGACTGATAACAGGCGTATTACAATGTCTTTATCAGTGGAAATGTAGACCAAGAAGATACCAGTAATACATGAGAGCCAGTACAGGACAGAGCAAGGTACAGGAGTGCTGCCACATCAGGTGAACTCATGTGACCCTTGCCTCCAGGGTACTTGGGAAACACAAAAACAAATAAAATACTAATGATGGTATTGCATATTAAGGTACAGTATAGTATGGTAAAAATCCAGTATTGTGAAACAGTTGGGGATACAGTTAGCTACCTGCTTTAAACATTGTACTAATTTGGGAAAAAAACAGTTTTTATATACAATACTGTATATACAGTAACATTACAAATGAAATGTCAGGTTCCATTGATGCATTAGGGTGATGTTTCTTAACCATTAATATTTTAACCCATTGCATTAAGGAGCATCACTTTGGTTAAACAGAATCATGTGGTGGATGTGTCATCATGTAGGCTACCATACATTCTTGTATTTTTTCAGTGATATGGTAGCTGTTGGTTCATTCTTTTTGATGAACCAGTTACAGTATTATGGCTACTGTTGTTATTTTATCATGTACTGTACTGTGTCTGCCCTCCTCTTTTCCTGTTAGGTAGTCTACCTTTTATTATTCTTCTTTCCTTTTCAGGTGGCTTTACATTGAGTGACAAGCCTAATGATTTCCAGTAAACCAGGAAACCATTTACAATGCTGGGTGGTAACCGTATAACCAACCCATATGTGTTCCGTACGTGTCAGCAAGTGGGTTGGTGGAGGGTTAGTTTGCCTCCCCATAAAACAACAAACTCAAAGACAAGCAGTCACCCCTTACGGGATTATGGTGTCTGGCTATAGGTAGATAGACCTTTTGTATTGTTTAAGGTGGTAATGAGGGACACATCTTCATGTGGTGGCATTTACATATCCAGGCAGCTGTATGCTGTTTGGTTAAACAGATGTCCCCCAGCTCTCTCCTAATTCCATCAAAGGAAGATGGTAACTGCAGGAGAAGGGCCACCTAAGTCTGACATCCATCAGGTTGATGTTCAGATGAGCCTGGTGCCTTAACAGCCACAACAGGAACAAGTTTTGGACTAATTGCATTTGTTTCTGTAGGGTGGTGATGGGTATTGGTAGTCGGTACAGCCTGGGTAATGTGTTGGACTGGTGCTATGGTGGTGTTGACCCAACCATCCCCGGCAATGGCGGGCCCATCTGTGCCGGCTTCCTGTCCGTCCATCGCCGCCTCTGTGAGACGCTGCTCTGCACAGCCATACCACTCCTATATGTGTACTGGGGATACTCCTACATCACATATCCATCATCGTATAAATTTGTAAGGTGGGTTAGGTTGTTAACTTGCTCTTTTATAGTCTCAATGGGATGTTACTTTGCCTAGCCATACCACTGCTATAGTATGTGTACAGTATTGGGGAAACTCGTCCATCACTTACCCGTCATTGTGTAAGTGTGTAAGGTGGTTTGTGTTGTGTTGTTATGACGTCTCTCAAAGTCTGTTAACTGTTCACCTACATCACATTCCCTTCATCCCATATAGTATCCAGCACCTGTCAGGTTGCTAATAATGTCAGTTGCTTTTGTTGTTGGTATATATATATATATATATATATATATATATATATATATATATATATTCTCATTGTATTTTTGACATTTGTGAAGTGATAGGCAAGCTTTACTTATTTCAAGTTTTAACCTAAAGTTTTTCATCATTTATTAGCTAGTTCTTGAGTTAAAGCCATTTACCTTTAAAGGTTCTGTGGATTCACTATAAGGTTCCTTTAGTGTAATAAATTACAGTACTCATATATATTTATTTTGTTAGTGGTAAGTGGGGGCACTCACCATTCACTCACTCAGTGTAGTGCTACTTTGGGTGATTGCCCTTTCCTCTCTTCCTTACTTCCTCTTCCGTCTTTCTTTCCTTCATTCTTTCCTCTTCCTTCTGCCTGTGGGTGACTACACTGAGTGACAAGCCAAATGGTTCCCTGTACACCAGAAAACCATTTACTAAGCCAGGTGGTAACTGTATAACCAAATTATGGCACCTTTTGGTTTAGTGGGTAATTACAGCACTCCAATCGGATTCAGCCTGTGTAGGTTTATATCCAAGGGATGGTTGGGGTTTATTGCTCACGTTATGCCATTCAGGGATGAGTGAGGCTGGTCACTGTCATCTTAAATGTCAGGACCAGCTTGCCTAGCCCTGGGCCCCTACGCTTCTCAAGGGGGGACATAGGATTGGATGATGGATGGATAGATTTATTTTGTGCTTATAACTTTAGAGTGTATGTGAGTGAGGTGGAGGGGGCGAGAGGGAGGGGGAGGCCGAGGATGAGGTGGAGGGATGGAGTGGAGAGGTATATGAGAGAGGGGGGTGTGAGTTGGGAGCATGGTAGTGAAATGGCAGGGGACAGAGTGACATGGAGGCGATTTGTTTGTGGCCACCCCGTTCGGGATTGAGGCATCTGGCAGTAGATAGATAGAGATAGATAGAACTTTAGAGCTTAGATCGTATTTCTTTATTATCCTTTTCTCATTGTAGCAGTAGGTATAGTCATACACTTTGAGGCATTATCTAGCATGGACCAACAAGCCTACTGCAGTTATTTTCTTTTTGTTTCTTGTCATGTTTGTCCTGAATCAGAAGCACAGTCATTGCTTGTTGTGACCCCAGACTCATCTGGATATGAACCTGGTGGACTGCAGGCTGAAGTTGCTCTTCTTCTGTAGTCCACCGTTCTCCTTCCATGGGATAGGCAGGGAATTAAGGATGTTTCTATAGTCAGACAGTGGAACTGCCTATTTGAATCAGTTCCACCACATGAAGGTGTCACCCCACCACCCATCTGTAGGCTAGATGGATAAACAGGAAAAGATGTTATTGAACTGTAGGGTTGAGTGTTATTTCACTTCAAGTACTGTATTACTGTGCTGCCTATACAGTATTGTAACAATTACGTGGTGGGTGTATGATGCAGAGGTGTAGTTTGGTCAAGTTTGTTTTACCCAGGCCAGCCTAACCTGGTTACCCAACCATGTACAGGAAGGACCGTGGAGGGAAGCGAGCATTGTTGGTGTTGGTGTCGATGGTGTTTGGTGTGGAGGTGGGCTTCAAATTTGCCACCAAGCAGCTCATATATCTCCTCAACCCATGTCACATCACCACAGCCATACAGGTAACATTACACTTGTTTTGGTTTTGGCTGATACTGGATTACTCGATTGTCTCTTGGTCTTATAGGCCTACCAGAGTTGTATTTAGTATGTGTGTTTTGGTCCTATGTGTATATGTGTGTGTGTATGTGTGTGTGTGCACACATGCATGCATGCATGTGTGTGTGCAGGTTGGTGGATGTATGTGTGTGTGCATTTGTGTATGCATGCTTGCTCACCTCACATTTCTGGTTCTCTAAGCTTTGGTAGAATACTGTGCAGGTAAATACTGTATTGCTGTATATACAGTACTTGTTAAAAGAAGAAGATGAAAAAAAGTAACATTAACACTATAGAACTTGTGAAGGTACCTTTTGTTGTATTATACTGTATGTATTTGTATTATTTTAGTTATTTGTGTTAGCATATGTGTGTTTGATACTGATATATTTATCAACAGATCTACCTGCTAGCGGCGCCTCCCAGCCGTTTGGTAACAACAGTATTCCGGGTCCACCTCAACTTTCTCAATGGAGCCGTACTGGCCATTATATTCCCAGTCACTAACTCTAGATTGGTTAGTTCTCACATTTGCTATTCAGGCAATGCCATCACTGATTGTTTCCAAGAGTTTTAGGCACCAGTACAGTAAAATGTGCCAAGCCTTGGGAAGTGGTTATATAGCATATTTCATGTAATAACTGTTGTACAGTATATACAAGCGGGCTGCTTATTGCTCTCATTAATTCAGCCATTATATGATGCAGCTACTTGTGTAGTGGACTCATCGAGTGCATATGGTAGCCAGTCTACTTTCAGGTCCACTTTGACAACAGTGTATAGCAATTGCTGGTAGGAAAAAAGCTGTTTGTGGTGCTTGGTTTAAGCTTTTAGAATGTATAAAATCCCATTTAGGTATACAGCACAGTAGCCAACCCCAGTATTCCCTATGAGGAAGCATGCCATCATTGTGTTGATTTTGTTTAATATAAGCTACTGTATGTTGTTGTCTTCAGAAGTATAAGCTCACTTATTATGATATACCTTGTTGGAATTGTTGTTGCTAATAATGCTTTGTCTGCGCCATCTTCAGCTGCCGTTTGAGGTTGAGATCTACTGGATACAACACATCATGATGCTGGTGACACCGTACTACCTCCTGAGGCTGGGTGGTGAGTAGAGCACAGGAGGGAGAGCAAGAGTGAGAGCGGACAGGAAGCATGTCTGCAAGTGTTGCTGATGGCAGAATTAGGAGAGGAAGGTCAAGAATTACGTAAAGATATATGAGAATAAGAAGAGAGCCGAGAACAAGGTTGAAAGTTGACAAAGAATGTATAGATGTGATGTCGGTGTGAGAGAGAGAGAGAGAAGAGCAGGGTTGATGGAAGGATGAGGAAATTGAGTGTAAGAATGAAATGTAAGGGTAAGAGAGAGGATGAATAGAAGTGGTGTTGGTGGGTGGAGATGAGAGAAACAGCAAGAATGATGTGGCAAGAACAGGATTGGCCTAATTGTGTAGATGAGAGGGGCTGGCTTGGAGTGGTGGATAGGAGTATGGAGGTACTGTCTTGGGCATCCTGAATAATAGATAGATAGTATGGCCATAAGCAAAATTTTGCCCCCACTTCTCTGCCGACTGTAGCAGTGGTGGGTGTTACGTGAACTGTTTTTACCATATATGATATCTGTGCCGTATGTGATAGTAAAATGCTGAATATGTAAGTACTCTTATGTGAAGGAAGGATACTGTCTGTTGATTGGGGAGGAAAGAGAAATACAGAAGGCAGGACACAAAGCTGCCAGAGGAATGTTGGTGATTAACTTTTGCTTATTGCTGTATGTGTGATTTTGAATTTTGAGAGCTCCCAAGCATCTCTTCTGTAGGGATTTATTTTGCATAGCTATTACATCTTAAACTCTCTGCAGTTTTTTCTTACTGCCAGATTATTTTATTCAGCACAAGAGAGACCTCTTTACAGGAGGAACGAGAGAGGTGGCTGATCAAACAAGAGGGAAGGAGGGGAACAAGGCAGGTGGGGGGGGGAGGGAAGGTATTTCACACTAGTTGTTATTGACAAGAGTGTACAAAGAGGATAGAACAGAGAGGAAAGAGGAGAAAGGGAGGAGGGAAGAGGAGAGGTAGAAAGAAGAGGAGGAGGGGAAGAGAGAAGCAGGTAAAGAGGAGAAAGGAAGGAATTGTTAAAGTGTGGCAAGGGAGGGAAGCCCAAATGGAGGATAGTGGGAGAAGAGAGAAGTTGATTGATGAGAAGGAAATGAAGAGGGAGGGAAGGAAGGAATGAAAGTTGATTGAAGAGAAGGAAATGAAGAGGGAGGGAAGGAAGGAATGAAAGTTGATTGAAGAAAAGTAAATGAAGAGGGAAGGAAAGAAAGCTTGGTAAGTGGTTGTAATGCAGTGTTGCCTTGCCAGGAGTGTACACAGTAGAAGCCATCCGTGACATGAGTTGGACGGTGATGTCGTTGGGCATACTCTTCCTCTACCACTTCCTACCTCTACAGTTCATTGGAGTTGTAAGTACTTATAGGTTTTGCCCAGGTTTGTCTTAGCCTGTTGTTATATTACCTAACTGGGATTTCGTTTATAGTTTGTCACACTTCCGTGATTTCCTTTTGCTATTTGTGAATTATGTTGAGCCAGACATCCTCCTCCACAATCTCCCACCAGATTCTGCCTCAGTATCAGCACAAATACAACTCACACACAGCCCATTGTAGTGCTGTCATCTGCAGTGCAAGTCACCTGTTCCCACTTGTTTTATTTGTATCCTAAAAGTGGTCTTTCCATCTCTTGTGTTGGAGAGACAGAGTAAGGTTGATGGTGATGATGATATGAGTGATGATTACTGACATCTGCAGTAGCGGTTGCTCTCACATTGTCAAGCTCATGATTCCCCTGACCTCATCATCACTGTTGCAGATGGCAGAGGTGAACCTAAACAACATGCTGTGTCCAGCCATATCTGACCCATTCTATGGGCCAAACTACCGCCTGGCAGCTTTTGTTCATCAGTCACTCTGTGTGCCATTCATCAGCAAGACATTCTGTATTGTTGCCAACTTCTTCATCACTAAGTTCCCACCCACTAAGGTTGGTGTTTAGGCTGGCTTTCCTGGCTGTTGTGTAGTGGTCTAATTTTAAATGCAGTAATCTGATCAAGTGTAATTTAAGTGTGTTTTAAGTTGACAAAGATATATAGTAAGTTTGTACCTTTTTAAACTTCAGTATACTTTCTCCCAGATCACAGTGTAAGGTGATTTGGGAGAAAGAATATTAGTCAAATATTCTGTGAGTAAGAAGTACCAACTGAAAGGGCTGGCATTGGGAAGTAGAGTCTGTCTGTATAGTTTGTATGGCTGTGACAACTCCACCACCCAGCACTTTTGTTATCAGCAACATCATTTATTCAACAACACTGGAGAGAATGAGTCAGTCATTACTGAGATCAGAGAGCTTTGTTGTGGATCTGTGAATACAGTGATTTGGATTAGCGTGATGAGCATTATTTCACATTGGGTTAGCAGGATAGCTCGGGGCATAGACTCTGCTTGCCAGTCCCTAAGATCCAGCAGTCCTCCTATGTACCCTGCACCGTCATATCTCACCTCTTTGGTGCTAATACCTACCGTCCCTGTTGAGTACATAACAGAGTTGTATCCTGTACCACTGGTGTGATAGTATTAATTCTCTGTTTATTGTTTTATTTATCTATTTTTTACACATCAGTTCTTTGTTTATTGTTTTATTTATCCATTTTTTACGCATATGTGGTTCTTGTGGAAGATGAGTAAAGGCAGTTTTACAAAAATTCAAATAATTGTTTCCTGCCCCAGCCTGGGATGGAACTCAGTCCCTTTCATGCAGCAGCCCTCTGGCCTGCCCACTTGACTACCAGCTAATGACATGGTTACAGGTGAAGGAGACGTTGGAGGCGGACGTGACGATGAGTTGGTACGACCAGTGTATAGCTGGCCAGAATGGCTTAGGCCACAGCCACACCGCCACAGCCCTCCACCACAGCCAGCACCACCACCACCACAGCATACATCGCAGAACGCGCAGTGAGGCACCTCCGCCACACTCTGCCACACTCCCTGACACCTCCCCATCACCCTCACCCTCCCCATCATCCACCACTGCACCTTTCCCCCTCCCTGCTACACCCTCTTCATCTCCTGCTTCCCCTCCTGCACTAAGCACATCCTTCCCTCTCCCCTCCCCACCTTCCTCACCCCCTCCTCTCACCACCTCCTTCCCACTGCCCTCCTGCTCCTCCTCCCCTTCGCCCTCCTCACCGGTGCAGTGGAATGGCCATCACCACCAAGATTAGCCTCGGAACACGTCAGAGGGGATCACGAGTGTAAGTGCGGGGGGGACTAACTTATTGTTATTTTATTCCTTTATGCCATATACAGATTAGGTGATAGTCTCATGGGATTAGTAGGATCCCTAGCAACTCTTCCTTAGTGATTTAATTCTGCAGGCTGTTATTGTTGCAGGTCAGGGATGTAGTCCAAGGTATTATTGGCTAAACTTAGCATTTCAGACACTGCTGCACCATTATAGACACATTTAATCACACTTATTTTCACCTACCCTTTTGTGGTATTTTTGGGGTAATGTAACAGGATGGTAGCTGATCTTTTTGACACTGTTTATTGCTCAGAGTGTCACATCTTAAATGTCAGGACCAACTTGCCTAGCCCCGGGCTCCTACGCTCCTCATGGGGCAACGTAGGATTGGATGATGAATGGGTGTGATGGTACTAGTTTTTTGGATGGGGAAATTATTAGTCACAGTGTGTGTGTGGATGTGTATGTACAGTCCATTTGCTTAATATGCGAGTTTCTATGACACGAAATGTCTAGAGCGTGACGGGGGATGAAAAAATTAAATAATTGGTAGTGCGCAGGTTGGTTTTGAAAACGTGAAATCGGGGCAACAAAGTGAGCCTAATCGGGTGTCGTGCCAAAGATCATGACCTACCCTTACGCAAGGAAGCCAGAAGCCATGGCCATGGATAGTGCAGATCTACCGATCCGAAACATAAGCAAAATCCCGGCAGCCTTTGGCAGGTTTAAAGATTAAGTGACACTGAGAGCTCAAGAGGTTCTGGATGCAATAGAAAACAGCCTCTGTTACTACTGAAACAAGCTGACTGAGGAAATGAACCGAAGGCATCCGCCTCTGATCACCACCTTCATTACTCCACCACAACAAGAAGTAGATCCAGTGCCCTCAACATCAACCGAGGATGATGACGATGGTGCATCTGTTGGGCCTGCCTTAGACTTTGAGGGGTTTATGGCTGATGTGGAGCATGTTGGTGGTGGTGGTGGTGTAATGGAGTCAAGTGGTTTGGAGGGTGCTGGTGTCGGGACACTGTAACTGCCTCGCCCTGCCTCGGAACCCCATCTCTTCAAGTTAGCTTAGCCTCTCCTGCATAGATTTTAAGGTAAGGGACTATTGTGTGAGTTATACTTACTGTGTACATGTGTATAGTATCCTATAACACAGGCAAAAGGACAGACTAGGGACCAAAGAGGTGACTTTTGAGGCAGCCACCTCGCCAATTAGAATTTTCCACGCAAGGTATGTTACTGTATTTGTAAAATGCAAAATTTCTAGAGAGCAAGATCTTCAACCTCCCAAATTCTTGCGTATTGAGCAAATGGACTGTATTCGATCAGCTGCTTCCAAGATGATGAGTTTACTGTCACTTCATATAGTTCTTAAAGGCAGTTTGTGGAAGGTGACAAGTTACTGCAGCCATATGTGGAAATAAATTGCTAAGGAGTAGATACAAGGGAGCAAGGGAGCGTCCTGAGCCCATGAGATTACACCCTAAGAGGAAGGTCAGGTGTAAGTGTATATATCATACTTAACCCTTCAGTCCAGTGGTGTTGTTTATAGTTTATTCTTGCTTATTTCAAAGTCCATTATTGATCTTTACCCCTTCAGTCAGTTAGCATGTTTTGTGGATTTATTCTTGGTATCGCTGGACAGTTTGATGAAGCTTAAGAGAGATTTTTGTACTGATGGGGTTATCTAACCTCTTCAAATCTGACAGTCTCTCCAGAGCTGAATAAAATAATTTGGAGACATCAAGAATAAAAAAATAACATTGATTCAAGAGGGTAAGGGACTTCTGAACTGCTTGAATCTGATAAAGCCATCATTAATCTCCTTACTATGTGGGGGTCTTGTAAGTGGAATACAGGTGTGAGCAGCAGGAGTAAACAAATATCATTCTTGGGCTGAATGGGTTAAGAGTATCCATAATTCTTGGTTTGTTTTTGAGGCAGGGGAATTTCATGTGTGGAATTTGAAACGTCACAGTACAGTATTTTAAACTTGTGAGTATTTATAATATTATGAATTTCTACGTCTGTGAGTACTGTATCCTTACGAAGTCATAGATTTAACTGTTCGGAGTTTGAGACTCTTTGACTACAACTGGGAGTCCATTTTTACTTTCAGGAGGAAGTTTTGAGATTATTGTAACATCATCAGTCAAAGGAATTTTAC
>JAGKTI010016175.1:0-12990 GCA_018397915.1 Birgus latro
AGGGGTACTAACCCTCCACCAACCCACTTGTTGACACGTAGGGAGCACGTATGGTTTGGTTATATGGTTACCACCCAGCGTTGTAAATGGTTTCTTGGTTTACAGGAAACCATTTGGCTTGTCACTCAATGTAAAGCCACCTGTAAAGGAAAGAAAAGCAATAAGAAGTGACAGGAAAGATGGGAGAAATAGGAAGAGAGGAGGGCAGGCTCAGAAAGAGAATGATAAAGGCTAAGGAAGAAGTAGGCAGCACTACATCAAGTGAGTGGATGATGGTCGCCACCACCTACCACTAAAAACACACTCATAAGTAATCCTATTTATCAGGTCAGTGACTAACCTCACCCCAGTATATCCTGAGGCCTTCAACATTTCGGCAGTCAACCCAGACACACCTGCCGCCTTCCCCACCCGCATCCTGCCTATTGCCTCACTCACAGTAGCAGCGTCAATCAAAGCCATGGGCCAAACACTGGATCAGCGGGCTCCAAACCTTCTCTATCCCAATCAAACTCCTCATTCAACAATCGGCTATAATGCTCTCTCCATGCATCTTTAATATCCTCACTGCTCACCACTACCCTTCCATCATCATTCTTCACACACTGCTCACCTACAATGTCCCGATAATCTCTCTTCACCTGATTTGGCACCCTAAAAATCATATTTTTCCTTTCTCCATGATTTAGATTATCAAGTAAAAGTCTCTGTGACTCAGACTTCGCCCTGTATACCTCTCTTCTAGCCCTGCGCTTGGCAGCCAAGTACTCCTCCCTGTTACCACCATTCTTCCATTCCCGGAAAAGCCTTCTTTTCTCCTTAACTGCAGCTTCTACACCCTCATCCCACCACCAAGTTACTTTACGTCTTGATGGGCCTCTTTTCCAACCGCATATTGTATCGGTAACTCTCAAGAGGTTGTTCTTAAGGGCTCTATACTGTTCATTAACGCCTCTATCTACAGCTTCCTGTTCAGCCACCACTCTCCTCATCTCACTATAAAAGGCATCCCTTACTGATTGGTTTCCCAGCTTCCATATTTTCCTCCTAGGTACATATGTCCTCCTTCTCATCACTCGTTCCTTAAGCACCATGTCACAAATCAACAGTTTGTGCTGCTGCACACACTCCTCGCTTCCTATAACTTTAACATCCCTCACTAATCTCCTATCAACCCTCCTGACCAGAAAATAATCTATCTGACTACTATTTCCCCCGGACTCATACGTAATCAACCGGCTGATTCTTTTCCTAAAATGTGTGTTGCACACAATCATGTCCACAGCGTCGCAGACTCAAATGTACAGATGTGACAATGATTACATGGATGTGCAGTGCATCCTTGAACGAAAGGCCTTGGGGGGCTACGTTTATGATGAAAGAGCTGAGAGGAAGAATGAGTCTGAAGTGTATTAATGTTGTGACGAGGAGGGGTAGATTAGGATGGTCTGGGAATGTGGAGAGGACGGGGGATGACAACTGGGGGGAGAAAATGAGAAGTGTGAACACTGGGGGTAAGACAGAGAGGCAGACTGAAAAAGACCTGGGATAAGGTCATAGAGAGTGACCTCAAGAATAAGGGATTGAACAGGGAGGCTGCAAGAGATCAAGCAGCATGGAAAGCCACCATTAGATGACCATCACCAACACATGCAAGCATGTTGGAGCCTTTGTAAACGAAGCAAAACAAATGAGGCTTTTTCATTCATTTGTTTTTGAAGGCTCCAACATGCTTGCATTAATCAGCCTTGGTCACCTAATGGCGGCTCACTATGCTGCTCGATTTCTGGCTGCTTCCCTATTCAGCCAATTATCCATGAAGTCATACTCAATGACCTTGTCCCAGGTCTTTTTCAGTCAACTTTTTTTTTTAATAACAAAACAGAGGAAGAAAATACCAATGAATAAAAAATATAATCCATACACCAGATTAATGGTGTCCTCCATTCATAAAATATCTGTAGCAGTTGGACTTAAACAGCTGTAGGTTGAAGTTTGAAGGGACACAACTCTGGGGAAGCAAGTAGATGCAGATTGGGGAATAAAAGAATCCTGATAAGCAGAAGTTCTGCAATATGGCTGTGTGACATTCCAGTCATGAGTGCTACCAGATGCCTGTGTAGCATAAGGGAAGGCATGGAGAGGTGGCACAATGGACACAACTTCATCTGAACATTTGTCATAAAAATATCTGTAAAATAATGCAAGAGAGGCAACATTCCTACTTGCTTGTAGGGGAGGTAGTTTATTTATAACAGCAGGGTTATTAATAATTCCAGCAGCTTTGATCTGAATTTTGTCTGTTTTAATGCAACCTCTCCACATCCATTCCACAAGGGTGAGCAATATTCAAGATGAGAGCGCACGACTTATAAATTATAGCTAACTGCTCGTCAGTGAAGAAGTTACGGACTCAGTACAGTAATCCAAATTTTTTTGAGGTGGTTTTAGCAAGTGATCTGACATAAGAGGTCCAGCTGAGGGCATTGTTAAGTGAGATGCCGAGAATTTCAATACTTTTGGAGATGGGAATATTAGTGGCATTGAAGGTAATATACAAATCTGGCAATATCTGTCTATCAGTAAATTGTAAATATTTGGTTTTACTAGCATTAAACGAGACAAGGTTGTTTTGTCCCCATTCATTGATTGTAGATAGGTCTTGATTTATGGAGATGGCTGTACTGTAAATGAGTGTCTGAGTGTGAATGAACTATCAAGTGTTGAGTCATCTGCATATGGATGGATGGGATTGTGGGTGACAGATAAGAGATCAATAATATGAACCAGGAACAGGGTTGGTGCCAGAACTTATCCTTGTGGCACGCTGGCGATAAGTGAGTGGAAATTGGATTATACATCATCTACTTTTACTCTTATTTTTCTGTTGCTGAGATATGAGGAAAGCAGAGGAACAAAAGACGTTAGTCCATAGCAAGGAAGTTTGGACAGCAAGGAACGGTGCCATACTCTGTCGAAAGCTTTAGAAATATCAAGGGCTACTGCATGAATTTCTCCATGTAGGCCAATTGACTGATGGATGGTATGAGTCAGGAGACTGAATATGTCAATGGCGGATCTTTCATGGCAAAAACCATATTGTCTATTACTAATTAAGTTGTTGGATTCAAGACGCTTAACTATGTGCTTATGAATTTAAATTTCAAATGCTTTACCAAGAGAAGATGTGACAGCTATTGGTCTGTAATCAGAGGGGTCAGAGGAACTTCCTTTCTTTGGAACTGAGTGGATATTGGCTTCTTTCCATGAATTAGGGAATGAAGAAGTACGTATACATAGTCTGAATAATCTGGCTAGAACAGGGGCAAGTTCTGGGGAACACTTTTTCAAAACAACTGGAGGAATTCCATCTGGGCCTGGAGATTTTTTGGTAGGTAAATTATCTAGGATGGATTTTACATATCTTGTCTGTATTTCAAGTGGAAGAATTTCGGGAGAGTTGAGTTCTAGTACTGGGATGTTCTGGATGACTTCCTCTATAGTAGAATTTCTGGCAAGTGTACTGACAAAGATATCTCCTTTCCCATGCGGGTCATTTGTAATGTTGCCATCGGAAGACTTTGGTGGGGGAATGGATAATGACTTGTTAAAGTTATTATTGAAAGAATTAAGAGCTGACCTGAATTGTCATTAGGGTTGTTAAGTAGATTAGATGCTTTATTAAGAAGAAAGTTTGATTTTGTGAGATTTATTACAGCTTTTGCATGGTTTCTAGCAATATTAAATTGACAGAGTGAGTCAGATGTTTCTGAGTTTAAGAAAGAGTTATATGCTAATGACTTTTCGGCTGTTGCTCTGGCACAGTTGCCATCAAACCATTTTGGAGAGTTCGATGTTTTAGTGAACTGCTGACTTGGTATGAATAAATCCATACCAGCTAGGATGAAGTCACTAATGTGGGACTGGGTAGAATTGGCATCATTAGAGAAGAAAGACTGTCATGGAATGTAAGCAAGATAATTTCTAAATTCATCCCAGTTTGCCCTGCCAAAGTGCCATCGGGTCACCCTGACAGGTTCAGAATGGGGAGGTTTGGGGGGGGCTAACTAATGAGGCTTTAACCCCTACACCCGGGGCTGTCGGAGGTGCGCCGGGCCATTCCCGCGGGGATATTCGCGCTCCGACTGACTTTTTAAAAATATTTGCCAAAAATCAGAATATTATTATTACATATGCATATGGCACATACCTTCAGCTTTCTCCTGAAATGTTTTTTTTTAGCACTCATCAACTACCGTAGGACTTGTGGAGACTTCTGAAGTTGGGTAACTAAGTCTCCAATTTACACTTCCTGACATCCCCTAATCTGAATACCACTGCCAGATATTATCACTAGAAACACTATTCAGTGATTTCCAAGTAGTTTGGAAGTCATACTAAAAAAAAAAAAAACACTGTGAAAGCAATGTAAAATACGAGCGTGTACGAGCCTTCCACACGCACTAATTCGCTGCTGGTATTGTCATTTCTTACTCATATATACACTCACACTTTATTATTTCTAGTACTTTATTACACTTATATATATCTACAGTCCTTTATCGCTTCCCACACAATGTTTAGTAGGGGTAGAGGTCACAGGGCCTTTTATAACAGGCGCAAAAGCGGCAGAAATGGAGGGGCGTCATTTCACCGTGAAGGACGAGAGCAAACTGACTGTATCTCGGTAGCGAAGATTTGAAAATGTCAGCTGCTAATGTATATGCTAAGAAATAAGTTGTAGGAAATCTAGACAATACATAATAAATCAAGTAGTTCCAGGTGAATATAAATATCACTCAGGCTTCTCCCTTCCTTTCTTATATACTGTACGATCGCCCAAAGATGTGATGACCCGATTCCCGGTACCTTTCGCCCAGAAAGTGGTATCTGGCAACTGTCACGGTCATGTTATATTTTCTATATTGCACACCGGAAAGAGCAGTATTTGGGTAAACAACACCAAAAAGTAATATATTAGTGTTGTTGGAACTAGACAGCCACACTCACCGGCGTCACAACGTGAACTGCCAAAGCTCCCGGTTGCATACCACAGGAACCTTCCGATGACGTCATCACTTGTGACTTAGATGTGTGCGTGCGCACACACACTAACACTCTCGTCCTCTCTTCTTAATTTGACAAAAGATTCCAAGGACGAAGCTGGATGGTCTATTTGCGTCTGATGCACACTATGTATCCAATACATAGACTTTTGTTTAATTACTATCAAGACCCAGTCTGTGACCACAAACAGATATGTGATGTCTCTTAAAGTATTATAAACTTTCTAGTCTCGGCTGACTGCTGCACGCAGTCGCTCGGTCGAGGCACCTTTCTTGGTGAGACAATCAGCTAGTTGTTGTGATGTATCCACCCAGGATACCTCATCAATCTCCCCCCGCTCCAACATGTCCCGCAACACAGCAATATCAATGTGCAATCTCCTGTCTTCTACGCTCTTACAGGAGTAAAGGGCGTCCACCAGACTCTTGTTGTCGACGAAACACTTTATTTTGATCTTTCCACATCCAGAAACCTCACGCAATATGTTGGAGAGATATACAGCAGTTTCAGCACATTCAAGCAGCGCCAACGCCTCAGCAGATAAGGTAGATTTGACGACCCTCCTGATCTTCCTTGTCTGCCAAAATATAGGACATCTTGCCTCACTAGCATCTCGTAGGAAGATCACAAAACTTCCCTGAGATCCATTGCCTACAAGGTTGGCAAATGAGGCATCCGAAAAGCACTCTATATGACAGTCCTCGATCGGCTCCATTCTTGGAATGTATGTTGTCAGTCTTTACCCTCGAGATCACCTTATTGAGTCTAAGCAAATCCGCTACGGTAGCTCGGTTGTTATTCACGCTCAACTCACACACATCAAAGGCAATATCTGGCCGAGTGTATGTGGCAATCCAATTGAGTTGCCCAATTAATGCTCGGTACTCCATTTTCTCCGACTCGGACAGCTCCCCTGATTTTACTGCTGCACGATGTTTACTCAGCGTGACTGGTTTCAAGGATGAAGCATCCTGGAATTGGTCGAGCGTTATGCTGCCATCGATGTTGGAGATGACATTGAGACCAACGTATTTGAAGGCTTTTGATTCTGAACTGCCGATGAGGAATATTTGACTCAACCGATTTATCACTTGCTGTTCAAACTCACGTGTACCAGCCCAAAGGAAGTTGTCAACGTAGATGCATACAATGCCTTCGACTTTGCCACCATTGCTCCAAGAGAACAGCGCTGAATCCAGTGATGATACTTTAGCTCCGAGACTCAACAACTGATCTTTTACACGCAGATACCAATGCCTAGCAGCATCACAAAGGCCGTAAACAGTTTTCTTTAGTCTCCATAACTTACCATTTGCATATTCAGGCGGAGGACGTAAATGAACAACTCTCTCAATGTCGTTACCTTGTAGGTAGGCAGCTTTCACGTCCATAGTGTGGCAATCCCACTGGTTGGTGGAGGCCAAAGAAAGTGCCAAACGCACTGCTTCCTTTGAACGAGTAGGTGAGTCATTTCGGAGATCCACTGTGTCTTCCTCAAATCCTCTGGCGACTAAGCGGGCCTTAACAATAGGCTTTCCATTTTTCAGTTTTTCTGTCACAACCCATCGAACCGTTATGGCACCTTGCCCAACATCATCTACTTCCTCATACACATCATTATTCTGCCAATTTGTAATTTCATTTTCCTTAGCACATAATACGGTTTCAGAGTTGAAAAGAACAAGCATTTCTGTGTCATCATCAACCACTTCCCATTCGCTAAGATCCTTCTCCAAATCTATCCAAACAATGCTGCCATCAGAGTCCCTCTTCAAATTATAGCAGTGTTTGTACTTTCCAGTGGCTTTACCTGCCCGACTTATAATCCTTCCAGACACCAACTCTCCACTTTCTGAATGTATTCCCTTTATACGTTGACCAACAGAAACTTTGGGAAGCTGATTAATCAGAACAGAAACTGTGGGAGGCTCATCGATTGGGACCACACCATCTTCCGACTCGTTATCTGGTGGATAGTCATTCAACACTTGCGTAGGATCGTCATTAGGCTTCTCCTGGACAACATTTTTCTTCTCATCACTGCTGACATCACTTTCAACTGTAGTATCTTGCTCTGGCGCTCGCACTAGACGACATACGTGCACTCGCACGTATACACCGTCGTGTCTCACCAGGATTTGTTTCCCATCCCTGCCTATTACAATTCCAGGACCGTGCCACTCATGACTGTCATTTCTTTTGTAGAAGACTTCATCTCCATTCTGGATGTCATTTAGGTCACTCGAACGCACGTTGTGCCGCAGAGCCCTAGCCAAGCGTTCATCTGATTCGGTCTTTATAAACTCTCGTCTAGCTAAACGAAGAGCGTTCAAGTTGTCTCTCACAATTTTCGATGGTGATGAAGGTTCCAAGGCTGGAGGATCATTTGCGTACACATTAGGCAAACTAGGGTTTTGACCAAAAACAATTTGGTTAGGAGAAAAGCCTGAGTAGTTGGTGAGAGCATTTCTTGCCGATACTGCCCATGCCAAGGCCACATCCAATTCACACTGGCTATCAGCCATTACCTTCCTAACAATGTCACCAATGACTGCATTTTGACGCTCACAGACTCCGTTGCTCCAAGGACTCTCTGCAGACGTTGTCATGATCTTGATATTGAAGGCCTCTCCCAGTGCTCGCATTTCCGCATTATTGAATTCACAGCCATTGTCTGTAAGAATTTTTCTAGGTGTGCCAAACACAACAATCCAGCTCCAAAATATTCCTTTGATAATGGTGGGCACACACTTATCTGCGATTACTATAGCATTACAATACCTGGTCGCCAAATCAACAAGGACTAAGAAATAATGCTTTCCCCAAGCTTTTAAATCCATGGCTATGGGTTCATTAAACCTAGACGCCATGGGCAAACTGACTACGGGTCGGGGCTTGGCTTTCTTAAATCTGCAACAGACTGTACAAGCATCAGATACAGCCTTGACAGCCTGTTCCAGTTTTGAACTTTTAATTCCCGCATCTGTGATCAGTTTAATTAGTTTTGCCGATGTAGGGTGTCCAAATTGCCTGTGAAGCTTCAAAGTGGATTTTTCTACGTCACCGCCACGAGTTGCCAACGTGATTGTTTCACAAAATTTACGATCTAGTCATAAGGAAATTGGAAGTAAGTAATGGCCTGAAGATGAGGACTTTAAATCAATGATAGTTCCACAAATTTTGACCTGGTCAGTTCCAAGGTTAATCAACATTTTTGCTTTTTTCATGGAACGTCTACTCAACAGCAAGGGAATACTGCAGTCCACAACATCAGTCACGATGGTAGCACGCACGTTTCCAACGTAGCAGGGCAGAGTAACACGTCTGAGGGAAGAAACTGTGACACCATCAGCAAAGGTAAACACTGAGGATGACGCTTCTTCTCTTACAGCATCACGTTCATAATCAGTGAGCTCACTTAGATAGCAGTTGATCCATTCAACTCCACATACAGTTGTAGAACACCCTGTGTCTAAAAGAGCACATCCCTTAGATTCTTCTACTAGAGTCTGTGACTTACCTCTACTAGCATCATCATCCGCATAGCCCATAAACATCGACAGATGCACTGTTCCAGAATTCTCTTCTCGGCTGCCGTCATTTTCGTATGCATCCGGACAGTCACGTGCCCAATGAAATCTAGAATCACATACGAAACACTTCGATACCTTTCCGTCGGGCCCAAGTGGGTTCTGCCTCCTGCCGGTGGATGAGCGTTGGGGAATTCTAGCAGATACAGTTGAAAATCGGCCACTACCCCGACGTCGATCACGTTTTGCACCACCCCGCAACATTCTCCGTCCTCGTCGAGTACCTCTAGCATAAAGCGTTTCGTCACCCTCAACTTCGTCACTCCAAAATACTGGTTCGTCTTTCACCTCCCTGGCAGACACCGATGCCTCGTTCTGCCTGCCAATTTCACCAGCAAAAATGTGATTCAGGGCAGATTTCATATTTTCGTATGTCACCTCCGTTATCGCGGACATCACTAGTTGTCGTTCACTGTCTGAAAGTTTGCATGCAGCTAAGAGCATAAAAGCCATCACAGAATTTGGCAGTTCCATGTCCTGCTTGGTAAATTTAAAGTAAACATGCTCAAATTCTGTCACGAACTCCCGAATGTTCATATCACTGGCTCTTCAGAAGTTATACAGCTCAAAAAACGCTGCAAACTGTCGACGTCCTTTGTCCACGAGAAACAAACCGTCTAATTTTTTCAGCAGGGTCTGAACACCATCCTTCTGCTTCAGAACATCTGTTTCAATCTGCGAAGACGCCACCCTCGCTCTCCCAGACAATGACAGATGAATAGCTAACGCTTGTTTTTCTGCGGCTAGGTCCGTCAGTTCGCACCAAATGCCAATATCTTTTTTCCAGCTCTCATATGTGGAATCATTTCCCAGTTTTGGAGGCCACTTGGTCGAACACGACACCATTCTCGAACTATGCTCTGCTACCAGTGTTGGAACTAGACAGCCACACTCACCGGCGTCACGACGTGAACTGCCAAGGCTCCCGGTTGCATACCACAGGAACCTTCCGATGATGTCATCACTCGTGACTTAGATGTGTGCATGCGCACACACACTAACAAGTGTTTTTACCGTGTATATCTTGCATTACGGAAGAGGAAACCACAATAAACTAAAGTTGAGGCTTAGCAGTATGAAAGAATGTGAAACGCGCTCCCTATCGCTCAACGGTTTCAGGGTTAAAATGCGGAGAAACTCTTGTAATCCTTATTTTCCATTCAAAATCAACAATACTGAAGGAAATATGTCCCATACAACAAAACCCGCAGATAATCGTAATGTCGAGATCATTAGTGCCATCAAGTCAGAAAAATAAATAATTAAAGATATATTATTATCCACATTTAATTCTCTATGCGGGATGATATTCACGCGGGTAAATCTGTTAAGTGCTGAAAGCAAGATGGGTCGTCAACAAGAAACTACACCCTATCGGTGCAAGCAGATTACTGCTCTTTATTCAGCAAATATTCCAGTAAGACATACTGGCACCTTGACAGTTAACAGATAGATAAAGCGATATAGAGAGGTAGAACATAGAAAATTTGCTATTGGAGCCCCTCATAGCACACGACCAAGACAGACGGACTAATACATGTGCCCAAGAACAACCACTTACCATTTGTGTTGCTATCAAGAAGCAAATTAATCTGCCAGCATTCAGTGATGTTAGTGAAACCAGTGCATTCTTAAGGGGAAAACTGGTCATTTTTATTCACACGAAATTCCATGTTATAAAACATGTAGGGCAGTTGCATGGAAGAACTAAAGAGGGAGAGGTTGACAGTCAAAAGCATGAATGCGGCAATGAAGACAATTGAAACCAAAAAGAATTATAGTAAAAATAAGGGGGAGGGGGAACTGTGACAATGGTCGAGACATTCTCTCCCTCTCCTGACGTGGTAGTGACTGACGGAAAGCCTGCCGTGCACCGTTGCCAAAGGAAAAATTACTGAAATCCGCTAAATTAGTCTCAGATGAGGTAAAAATCTGCCAGACTGAGGGAAATTAATGAAGAAAAATGGGCAAGACTTAAAAAAAAAAATGGGCAAGACCTAAAAAAAAAAAAAAAAAAAAAGAGCCAGAGAAATGTAATAATTTTATACCAGCTAGACTGCTTTTGAAATCTCTAAGTTTAGCGGAAAAATCGCTTCATTGGTAACTGCGGCATGAGTCGTGAAAATATGCCAGATGTCACTTTTTTTTTTTTGATTGATCTATTTAAAAAAAAAAATGCTAAACTTAACTAGTATTTTCGCAAGATTTTTTTTTTTTTTACACTATAATTAATGTTTGCAGGGCAGGCAAAGACTGTTTCTGTCTCCTAAATAAACGTTGCCAGACCCAGGGAGTTTTGTTCGAAACTTAATGAAAGCAAGTCATCACATCTTTGGGCGATTGTACATTTATATTACGAGAGTAGCTCATACAGCATATTTCACGGGAAAAAAAGCATGGGAAATTAGGGAACGAGTGCAGGTTGGATGTTGCCAAGTGATAATTAGCCAATTCCAGGTGTATGGCACTATCAATTACCTTATTTTTATATATATATATTATTTTGTATAGGAACAGGGCATAGGGCTCATTTCAATGGATGAAAACAGTGGAAAAATCCGGGGAAGATTTACTTAGCGCAGAGCAGCGGAGCAGACGAAACGAGAGGGTAATGGAGGGGAGGTAGGAAGGGGAGTCTAGAATGGGAGAAAATGGCTAAATTGTCAACAATGGATGGGAGTACTGATGACATTAGCAGCTCTGACTATTGCTGGACACTGGCAGTGCTGATAGATGATACAAGTCACCACCTGAAAGCCCGGGGGAATTAAGAATAACACAGAGTCACTCAAGTGATGCCCCGTGGTATGATCCATTGCACCCGACCGTCACGAAAGTGACGACCCGCGGTTAAGGGGTTAATGAGATTGTGGTCGGAGGATCCAAGTGGTGACAGTACCTTTATCCTGTATTGATCTGGATTATTTGTCAAGAATAGATCTAAGAGAGGGGCATTGTGGTCAGGATTATCTGGTATTCTGGTTGGTTGCTTTACCAGCTTTTTTTTTTTCTTTTTTATGTGTCCGACTTGAGGCATAGGCTTCATAGCCTGCTATCAAGGCCCACCAGTCCTCCTACATACCATACACCTCTACATGTCACCACTTCGGTGCCAACACCCATCATCCATATTGAATACAGGCTAGGGCTGTCTCATACTGGACTGGTGTATTGGTATTACCGGGGGTAATTTTACAAACTGTCAGCGGGTCTTCTGGTAGACCAGTAAGGCCTGGTTTAATGAAATTCAAATCCTTAAACTGTTCCCTGCCTCAGCGGGGATTTGAACCTGGGTCCGTTAGGACTGCAGGCCACCTCTCTACCGATTGAGCCACCGCCTCCCCCATACACAGATATGTTTGGTAATATTTAGATAAATTAGTTTATACAATGAGTAATCAAAATTGGATGAAGTGAAGTTTAAAACAGTGTTAACTGCATATTGAAATTTGATATAACAACAGGTGCCACTCTTGTTATGGAAGCTTGTGAGGAGACGGTAACCAGAAAAACAAAATGGGGATACAGTAATCCCTCCAATATCTGTTGTAATAGAGCCAAAGGCATGTCTGAATATTGGTTTTGTCCGGATATTGGTCCTGAAGCTCCAGCACTGGTTTTTCATGACCCTAACCTAACCTAACCTAAATCAGAAACCTACCTTCCTACCTCCCTAGTGGACATGTATAGCACTTATTTAGGTCCCTTTTCACATAAATAATGCACACATAGCATGAATTTATTGAATTTTAACCATAAAATGATGATTTAGAGGTGAGTGAGTCATAGGAGCTCAGAACTTGCCAGCATAGTATAAATAAGTATCGGACATGGAAATCATCTTTTCTCATTTTATGCACTAAATTATTGGATACAAAGCATCAAATACAGTAAATGATGTTAAATGCTACCAGAAAAATGGTTAGGTTAGGTTAGGTTATGACTGGACATGAAATTCACTGCTTCAACCTTTTTCATAGCTGGTGCACTTAATAACCATGCATGAAAGAATTAAATTAAAAGCAGGAAATTATGATTAACACAATGTTAGGTTAGGTTAGGTTAGGACCGGACATGAAATTCACTGCTTCAACCTTTTTTCTAGCTGTTTTACTTAAGAACCATGCATGGAAAAATTAAATAGCAAGCAGGAAATTATGATTAACATTTAGGGTAATTTTTTAACACATGTACAGCATGATGAAAACAGGTTAGGCATGAAAATCTTTATGGTAACCATAGGTTAGGTTAGGTTAGGACCGGACATGAAATTAACTGCTTCCACCTTTTTTCTAGCTGTTTTACTTAAGAACCATGCATGGAAAAATTAAAT
>JAGKTI010016176.1:0-19673 GCA_018397915.1 Birgus latro
CACCAAATCATCAGCATACAACATCTCCCATGGGAGTCCATCTCTGAAGTCACGTGAGAGGGCTTCAAGCACCATGATAAACAACAAGGGACTCAAAACTGACCCCTGATGCACACCAACATTCACGGAAAACTCATCACTCAAAGCTCCATTCACTCTTACCTGGGTGCGAGCACCTGTGTACATGGCCATAACCATCCTAACCAGCCATTCTTCCAACCCTAGCTTTCTCATTGCCCACTTCACCACCTCTCTAGGGACTCTGTCAAAGGCCTTTTCCAAATCAACAAAAACAATATACAATTCCCTTTTCTTTCCAATATATTTTTCCTGAAGCTGTCAAACAATGAAATGGCATCAGTGGTCCCCCTGCCTGGCATAAACCCAAACTGCATCTCATCGATATTCACTCTTTCTCTAATCATACCTTCTAGAACTCTCTCCATTACTTTCATTATCTGATCTAGGAGCTTTATACCTCTGTAATTTCCCCTTTCCAGGGCATCACCCTTTCCTTTGTACACATTTACAATTGCACTCTCCAGCCAATTATCTGGGACAACACACTCATATATAATCATATTTATCAGGTCAGTGACTAACCTCTCCCCAGTATCTCCTGAGGCCTTCAACATTTCGGCAGTCAACCCAGACACAACTGCCGCCTTCCCCACCCGCATCCTGCCTATTGCCTCACTCACAGTAGCAGCGTCCTTCAAAGGCCAAAGGCCAAACACTGGATCAGCTGGCTCCAAACCTTCTCTATCCCAATCAAACTCCTCATTCAACAATCGGCTATAATGCTTTCTCCATGCATCTTTAATATCCTCACTGTTCACCACTACCCTTCCATCATCATTCTTCACAGACTTCTCACCTACAATGTCCCGATTATCCCTCTTCACCTGATTTGCCACCCTAAAAATCATATTTTTCCTTTCTCCATGATTTAGATTATCAAGTAAAAGTCTCTGTGACTCAGACTTCGTCCTGTATACCTCCCTTCTAGCCCTGCGCTTGGCAGCCAAGTACTCCTCCCTGTTACCACCCTTCTTCCATTCCCGGAAAAGCCTTCTTTTCTCCTTAACTGCAGCTTCTACACCCTCATCCCACCACCAAGTTACTTTATGTCTTGGTGGGCCTCTTGTCCAACCGCATATTGCATCGGTAACTCTCAAGAGGTTGTTCTTAAGGGCTCTATACTGTTCATTAATGGCTCTATCTACGGCTTCCTGTTCAGCCACCACTCTCCTCATCTCACTATAAAAGGCATCCCTTGCTGATTGGTTTTCCAGCTTCCATATTTTCCTCCTAGGTACATATGTCCTCCTTCTCATCATTCGTTCTTTAAGCACTATGTCACAAATCAACAGTTTGTGCTGCTGCACACACTCCTCGCTTCCTATAACTTTAACATCCCTCACTAATCTCCTATCAATCCTCCTTACCAGAAAATAATCTATCTGACTACTATTTCCCCTGGACTCGTACATAATCAACCGGCTGATTCTTTTCCTAAAATGTGTGTTGCACACAATAATGTCCATAGCCTCCCCAAACTCGAGCATTCTTTTCCCTTCTGCATTCCTCACACCATATGCACATCCTCCATGGACTCCTTCATAACCTTGAGCTACTTCACCCACATGACCATTTAAATCCCCTCCCAGAACAACTACCTCATCATCACCCATACCACCCACTACACGTATTAAATCATCCCAAAATCTATCCTTCTCTGCGTCATCCAATCCCACCTGTGGAGCATATGCTGATATAACAGAAATCATTTTCTGCCCCATCAAAATTTTCACTACTAATATCCTATCACTTACTCTCATAACATTCATGATATATTCCACCCATTTCGCTGCAACCAACACACCCACACCCCCATTTCCATCGGTTCCCCCCTGCCAAAACACCGTATAGTAGCGATCCTTCCCAACGATCTTTCTGGCTGATCCACCCCTGTACCGGACTTCCTGCAAACATGCCACATCCACCCACCTCCTACTGAATGCCTCAACGACTTCCTCCGCTCTTCCTCTCAAACTTCCCACATTCCACGAACCCACCCTAAACCCCCTGGGTGATTTGCTGTCCTCAGGCTTGCTTTGATGCTTGTATTTGTAGTTCATAGTCGGTAAGATAAAAGGGGGTAAACATTCCAAAGGCCCGACCCATTGCACAGACCCAGGTCCAGGCAATGGATCTGGGACCTCTAGCCCACCAGCTTACCGGTGGCTGTGGTAGTGGCCTCGGGGCACCCTGCCAGGACAGCTGCATGGACACCCTCCAAGTGCGGCTTGGCACTGCAACTGCCCTGCCATTATGCACCCACTTGCAGCCTCCTGGGGCGCTACTCCCAGGTTTGGGACCCTCCTATTGAGTGGAAGCTGCAGCCTGGGAGCCACAATGCCCTGTACCCTCTAGCACAGGTTCGAGCCCCATGTGGCAATGAATAATTTAATGACGTAGTGGGTCAAAGAAGAGACATGATTCCGAGGTGATGACACACCATCATGATTAGATTTGCTACTATCCAAAGAACCTGATGTAATTGAATTTTCGAAATATCTGTGTCCTATAGGAAAAAGTGATCATGTGGTCATTGAGTTCCAGATGATAATAGGGAATGTGGTGCCAAGAGATGAGCTTTATAGGCAAGGAAGATACAGCTTTGGGAAAGCAAACTTTCAGAATTGAGAAAATTTTTTGAAAATGCGGATTAGAGAAAATTCAGAGAGACAGAAGAGATACAGAGGAAGTGGTATATCTTTTTAGACCTCTATAATTTGCGAGTGGAAAAATATGTGCCAAGAGTTAGGGGGAAAGAACACAGGAAAAAGGAGTGGTTTAATAGAAGGTGTATGACAGCAAAAAATGAGAGGGACATTGCATGGAACAAATGGAGAAAGAGAGGTAATAAGAGAACAAAGGAAGAATATAAAAGAACTAGAAATGAATATAAAAGAATACGTAGGGAGGAAGACAGGAACTTTGGAAAAGGTATAATTGACAAATGTAAGGACGAACCCAAATTGTTTTATAGATTTGTTAATGGCAAATTGAAGCAAAAGGAAGGAATCACCAAACTGAAAGTAGAAGGAGAGGTCTACAAGGATGTGGTAATGCAAGCTGAAGTAATGAACAAATGTTTCCAATCAGTTTTCACTAGGGAAAGGAAGTTTGTGGAATGGGAGGGAGTGATTAGAAATGTAGTTATAAAAGATATAAAAGTGGAAATGTGGGAAGTATATAAATTACTGGAAACTCAAGATGTAAGGAAAGCCCCAGGACTGGATGGAATCTCTAGTTGGGTACTGAAGGAATGCAGAGAACAACTGGCAGATAAGATTCACAGTTTAATTGTGTTCACTGGAAGAGGGGAAAGTGGCTTGGGAATGGAAGAGGGCAAATGTGGTACCAATCTATAAGGGAGGAAACAAGGAAGAACCCCTGAATTATAGACCAGTGTCTCTAACAAGTATGGTCGCGAAATCGTGTGAGAGAATCCTGAAAGATAGATGGATAAAATATCCGGAGGGGATGAATATTCTGACTGAAAGTCAGTTTGGATTCAGAAGTGGGAGGTCATATGTTTCCAACTTATTGAACTTTTAGTCAACGGCGATTGACATGCTACAGGAGAGAGACGGTTGGGTAGATTGTGTGTATTTAGATCTGGAGAAGGCCTTCGACAAGGCACCCCACAAGAGACTAATATGGAAATTAGGGCATATCAGAGGACTGAAGGGAAGCCTCCTGGAATGGATGAGAGACTTTTTGAGTGACAGACACATGAGGACAGTAATAAAGGACAGGACATCTGGATGGAGGGAAGTAACAAGTGGTGTGGTGTCCCACAGGGCCCGGTGTTGGCGCCAGTAATGTTCCTGATTTACGTAAATGATACGGTAGATGGAGTGAACAGTTATGCAAGTCTGTTTGCTGATGATGCAAAGATCTTCAGAAAGGTAGAGGTTGAAGAGGACTGTAAAATGCTACAGGAGGATCTGGATAGGATACATGATTGGAGCCGGATGTGGGAAATGAAATTCAACACAAAAAAATGTAAAATATTTGAAATGGGTAAAAGTACCAAGAGGCCATCATTGAATTATTTGGTGGGTTATGAACCAATTAGAAAAGCGAGAGAAGAGAAAGATTTGGGAGTGCTGGTCCAGGATAGTGTGTCACCTGAAAAGCACATAAATAAGATAGTTAGAGAGACATATAAACTCTTGACCAATATAAGAGTGTCATTTCCTTACATGGATGAGGAGATGATGAAGAAATTGATAGTGGCCGTGATCTGCCCCAGGTTAGAATATGCAGGAGTAGTGTGGTCCCCACACAAAAACAAAGATATAACCAAGATTGAGAGTATACAAAGAACAGCATCCAAGATGGTCCCCAGTCTGGCAGATTTGTCGTACAGAGAGAGAGGCTGGAAAGACTGGATTTGCCTTCCTTAGAGGAAAGGAGAGAGAGGGGTGACATGATTGCAGTGTTCAGGACCATGATAGGAGTAGATAAAACTGGCAGAGAAAATCTGTTTGTTTGGGATGAGAGGGTAACAAGAGGACACGGAATGAAACTAAAGAAGCGAAGCTGCTTGAAGGACATTAAGAAATATAGTTTTCCTTATAGATGCATAGACCTATGGAATAGCCTGGACAAAGATATCATCCGATCTAAAAACTTAAACGAGTTTAAGGCAAAATTTAACTTATTGAGAAACAGAGACTGGACCTCACGAGCATAGCTCATTTCCTGTATATCACAATTAGGTAAATATACACACACACACACAGGTCGCTGACGGAGACAGACGTCTTTCTGGATCGCAGCGAAATAATCGCTGAATCAGCGGCGAAAGAAAACCATCCTATTGTGATTATGTAAATGAGTGCGTGAGTGGTGGTCCCGTCGGACATTAGTTTAAAAAAAATGCGGGTTTCGGGATGAAGAGAACACGATACAGTAGAATAGAAAAGTTTCCATATGGTTGTATCATGGCGGAAAGCGACGGCAGTTTGTTTACATCTGGCGAAAGGGAATGTGTGGGCTTCTCCGACGAAGATGCGAGAAATGGAAGTACCAAACTGAAACGAGTAGCAGGAGTAGAAAAAATGACAGAGAGGAATGTCCAGGAATTAAAAAAGGTATGAGTAGTAATTAGAGAGCTGCAGGAGTTGACCTTGGAATAGGAGAGAGAGATCAAAGTCTTACAGAACAAGCTGGAAAAAATTTACATACGTGGTGCGGAACAAGAAAGAGAAGTCACGGAATTAAAAGTGAGTAATGAATCTGCCACAAATGAAATAGAGCAGCTCAAGAGGGAAGAGGTTGGAAGAAGAAAGAGACAGATTGAAAAGCAAATTAGATGAGTTTGATTCAAAATCAAGGCTGAAAAGCAAATTAGATGAGTTTGATTCAAAATCAAGGCTGCAAGATGAACATATTAAGGAAATCAACGAACAACAAATGGGGTGGAAGAAAATTCAGCAGGAAGGGAATGTAAATTTTGAAAGAGATTATTGAACAACAAAGCAAGGAAAAGGTGGAGAAGGAAGTGGTTAGGGTACTGAAAAGTAGAGAATCTTTAGTCAGGGATGTAGCAGATAAGAAAAAATGTGTAATAATTTTAGGAGTAGAAAAAAAGTGTATCACAATAAGATCTGAAAGAGAAAAAGAAGAATTGAGTAAAGTTCTATCTATCTATCCATTGCCAGACGCCTCAATCCCGTATGGGGTGGCCACAAACAAATCGCCTCCATGTCACTCTGTCCCCTGCCATTTCACTACCACGCTCCCAACTCACACCCCCCTCTCTCATATACCTCTCCACTCCATCCCTCCATCTCATCCTCAGCCTCCCCCTCCCTCTCGCCCCTCCACCTCACTCACATACACTCTCCTTGTCAGTCTTTCACTCTCCATCCTCTCCACATGCCCAAACCACCTTAACGTGCTTCTCCTAACGCTTCCCATCACATCCTCAACCACACCACAATGCTCCTTCACTTCCTCATTTGTTAGTCTGTCTCTCCATGTGACTCCACATGCTCCTCTCAAATAACTCATTTCCACTGCTCTCACTCTTGACTTCTGTCCTTCCAACAGGGTCCAAGCTTCACTTCCATATGTCAGAGTTGGTATCACAATACTATCATGTAACAACTTTTTCACTTCCATGCTCACTTCCCTGTTTCTTATCACTGCTTTTAACGAACCAGCAACCTTCGTTCCCTGCTGCACCCTTTCGAGCACTTCACCCTCCAGACTTCCATCCTTACTCATCACACTGCCCAAGTACTTAAATTCACTCACATTCTCCATATCCTTCCCATCCAATCTCACTGTACATTCACTGGCTTCACTTCTCTCAAAGACCATCACTTTACTTTTCCCTACATTCCCCTTTAGATTCCGCTTCTTACACACTCTCCCAAACTCATCTACCAAGCCTTGCAGCTCCCCTTCATCTTCGCTCAACAGCACAGTATCATCTGCAAACAACAGTACTGGGAGTTTCCAAACACTGCCCTCTCTCACTAGGGCCGGTCCAACATCCACTGCCCGACCTTGTATCTCTTTTATAACCCCATCCATATACAGATTGAACAACCATGGAGACATGACACATCCTTGTTTCAATCCAACCTTCAAATGGAAAGATTCACTCAGTTTGCCATCCACACGCACTGCAGCCTTAGCACCCTCATACATACTCTTCACTGCCTTCAGCAACTTTCCATCCACTCCATATATTCTTAATACCTTCCACAAACCTTGTCTTTCCACCCTGTCATAAAGCTTTCTCCAGATCCATAAAGGCTGCATACAACTTCTTGCCCTTCTCTAGAAACTTTTCCACTAGGGATCTAAGAATGAATATCTGGTCTACACAACCTCTTCTCTTCCTAAAACCTCCTTGTTCTTCTCCAACTAATTCCTCAGTAATTTCCTTAACTCTGTCAATAAGTATCCTACCATATACTTTTCCTATTACACTGAGAATGCAAATGCCCCTATGATTACCACACACTGCTTTTTCCCCTTTTCCTTTATACAGAGGAATAATTATACCTGGCTTCCAATCCTCCGGGACTCTACCCTCCTCCCAAGCCAATCTGCACACCTTCCACATCCATTCTATTACTATCTCTCCCCCATGCTTCAGCATTTCACCACACACTCCATCAATTCCTGGGGCTTTCCCCATTTTAACTTTCTTCATTGCTTCCACAACTTCCATCCTGTTGATTTCTTCCTCTCCTCTCACAACCCTCCTCCCTGCCATTCCCCAGCCACTTATAGTTGCATTACTTTCATTCTCTATGTTCAACAGTTCATTAAAGTGTTCTCTCCATCTGTTTACTTTTTCTCCCTTCTCCACTAGTAATCTACCATTTTTATCTTTCACACCCCCACTGACTTCGTTGGCACCCACCCTGTCTAGCTCTCTTTACCTCCTTCCAGAACATTTTCTTACATTCCCTCCACTTTACACTCAGATTCCTTCCAAATTCCTCATCCACTCTCTTCTTACACTCTCTTACTAATCTTTTCACCTCTCTCCTCCTCACTACATATAACTCTCTCGTCCGTCTCTCAGCTTCTTCGTCGCCCCTGTTCCTCATCCACTCATTGTATGCTTTCTTCTTTTGTCCCACAGCCTCTCTCACCTCTTCAGTCCACCATGCTGTTCCCTGAACCCCCTTTCGTCTTCTCTTCACCCCACACACCGCCTCACATGCTGCACAGATTTCTTCTGTGAATACCTTGCACACACCTTCCACGTCCCCCATCTGCTCCAATCTATATTTACCCAATCGCTAAAGTTAAAGAAATAATATCAGTAGTCATGGAGGGTAACAATGAAGTCCAAGAAGAGATTGAAGAAGTGTTTAGGTTAGGTAAGTACGAGGAAGGAGGGGCGAGGCCATTGAAGGTGAAATTTAAGTCCCAGGCAATAGTAAATGAAATCATGAATAGGACATGGAAATTGGCAGACAAAGAGGGGTTCAAAAATATCTGGTTAAGGAGAGATGCAAAAGAGGAAGAAAGAGCTAAAATAAAGGAGTTAGTAAAGGAAGCTAAGGCAAAAAATGAACAGAGTACAGAGAAGGAGAAGACAGTGTTTTATTGGAGAGTTATGGACCAGAAATTGAGGAAGTGGTACTGACGGAGAGGAGGAGAAAAGATGGTATAAGTAATAACAAATAAAGTTTGAAAGTGGCGTACACTAATGTTGATGGATTAATATTGGCAATGTTAGAAATCAACGATTTCTTGAGGATACATGAACCTGAGGAAGAATATAGATATTCATATGGGAGATAGCAAGTACAAATTGTGGAGAAGAGACAGAAAAGATAAAATAGGAGGAGGAGTGATGATAGCAGTGAAAAACAACTTAAGTGTAGATTCTGTGGAAATGGGAGAGGGTAGGGCTGAAGTGATAAACATGAAATTAGAAACTGGAGAGAACTGTAAGAGAGATATACTAGTAGTATATGTTGCACCTAAGACAAGAGCATGGATTGATGATGAATACCAGGAGATGTTGTCAGACATGGTTCATTATCTACAGAAAGTGATTGAGAAAAGCAGCAATATAATTCTAATGGGTGATTTTAATTGTTAAGAGGTGAACTGGGAGGAATGGGACTCAGGAGCTGACGAAGATTCATGGGGCAGTATACAGTAAAACCTCGATATAACGGACGGTGTCTATCTTGATCTTAAGAAAGCATTTGACATGGTGCCCTGTAAGAGACTATTGTGGAAGTTGAGGACCTTTGGAGGGCTGCATGCGAAACTATTAAAGTGGATGGGAGATTATTTGACAGGAAGGCAGATGAGAGCAGTAATAAGAGACAAGGTTTCACAGTGGAGAAATGTGACTAGTGGAGTACCCCAGGACTCTGTCCTGGCCCCAGTAATGTTTCTGATATATGTAAATGATTTGCTAGAGGGTTTGAATAGTTACATGAGTATGTTTGCAGATGATGCTAAAATTATGAAACATATTAAATGTATTGATAGTTGTAAAGAACTGCAAGAGGACTTGGACAAACTACACAGTTGGAGCCAGACTTGGAAAATGGACTTTAATGCCAAGAAGTGTCATGTATTAGAAATGGGTATAAGTGAAAGAAGACCACACTGGACATATAAAATGGGCAATGAGATGATTAGTAAAAGAAAGGATGAGAAAGACTTGGGAGTGATTATTCGGGATGACTTGTCACCAAAGAAGCATATAAACAAAATTATTGGGGGAACTTATGGAAAATTGACCAACATGAGAGTGGCTTTTAATTATATGGATGAGGAAATGTTGAGGGAGCTGATAGTGACCATGATAAGACCAAGACTAGAGTATGCAGCGGTGGTATGGTTACCTCATTTGAAGAAGCATATTGATAAACTCGAAAGGGTTCAACGGATGGCAACAAAGATGATACCAAGTTTAAGGGAACTCACCTACGAGGAGAGATTGGAAAAACTGAAGTTACTAACACTGCGCAAGAGAAGGGAAAGAGGTGACTTGATCATGATATTTAGAAATGTAAAAGAATTGGAAAGGGTGGATAGAGAGGATCTTTTTGTGTTGGATGATGGAAGAACAAGAGGTCATGGCTTCAAGTTGAGGAAAAGTAGATGTCTTAATGATCTCAAAAGGCTCAGTTTCCCGAACAGAAGCATAAGTATTTGGAATGACTTAGACGAAGAGGAGGTGCAGGCGAAAAACATTCATGTATTTAAAACTAGATTAGATGAATGTAGATACGGAGACGGGACAACACGAGCTTAGCTCAATTCCTGTATACTACAAATAGGTAAATACACTATACAGTAGGCGCGGAAAGTGTTGACGCCATCTTAAAAAAAGAAAACATTCTTGTGGTTAGCAAGGAGAAACAAATAAATTAACACTCACCATTGAATTTAGTATTTACTGGCATTCCCCTTCACCTTTACTATCTTCTTAAGGCGTATGGGGAGACTGATGGCGTAGTTTTGCAGAACAGACGGACTAAAACTGCTCCATAGCTGCTTGACTGCAGCCTCAAGTTTAGGCAAAGATGATGTGCCGCTTCATGTGCGCTCATAAATTCTCAGTGGGATTGATATCTGGGCTGTTTCCGGGCCAGTCTCGAATAAAGGGAACCTCACAGTCTGTTAGCCACTGTTTCACTGACTTTGCAACATGTGTAGGGCAGAATCTTGCATAAATACTCTTGCCTTGGTTTTTTCAAAAGAGTCACTTAAAACATCACATAATAGCTCCAAATAATTGTTCTGGTTCACTTTTTCATTTGCAGGTAGAATTACCAACTCACCAACACCATAATATGTAAAGCTGCCCCAAGCCATGAGTGAGGCTGGGTATTTAACAAACTTGGAAGTGTACTTAGGATCCAAGGGGTCACTGCCTGGTTTGCGGTACACTCGTGATGAAGGGGTACCAGTGACAGTAAATGTTGACTCATCACTCCATAGCACAGTTTTCCATTGCTCCTCACTCCAGGCAAGATGTTTCTTACAAAAATTTACTCTCTTTTTCTTTTGAAGTGCAGTTAGCAGTGTTTTTTTACGAGCACAAAAACTCCTGTAGCCCAGATCGTTATGCAACAGTTGCTGCACACTTCTGACAGACACATTTGCCAGCAACTGTGGGTTCTTTTCTTTTAAATCCCGTGCTGTTAGCCTTGGATCCTTGCTAACTTGCCTTGAGATCAGGTGACGGGTCCTGAAGGTTGTCTTACGAGGTCTTCCAGGCTTGGGAAGTGGAGTGGGAGGAATGGCCTCCCCACTGTCCTTGAACCGCTTCACCAGTCTCTGCACTGTCCTCAGTCTAACACCATCTGATTTGCAATAAATGGGAGTTTGTGGCCAGCTTTGTATAAAGTAATCACTTCCACACGTTTGTCCTTGCTTGTGGTTACTTTAGGCATGATGAGAATGTGGTAGGTAACCAAATAACTGTGTTATTTGAGTCAAAACATGCCCTTGTGGTGCATCACACACAGAGACAATCCTCCTCCTGTGGCTGCCCAAACATTACTGAGCCTGCTCCTGTGGTGCCAGACCCATCAAGCAGGGTTGCCAGCTCCCGTTGAAAAACCGTCAGCTCATTTTGCATCACAGGGGAGGGTAGTATTGACCCTACTTCACTTAACGCGAAAAAGAATGACGTCGTTGGCAAAAAAGCGTCAACACTTTCTGCGCCTACTGTATAACTCCTCTTCTTCAACCTCCACAAGGTCCTGCCAGCAACTCAACACCCCTGGAGGAAGGGAGTTTTCAGAAGTTTGTTGCTTTGTATATATTTACCTGCTTCAATACCTCTATATTCTTCACTTTTTTTTTTTTTCCCCAGAAAGTATTGCTTCATTATCAGTAACTATGACAAAGACTAGAGGTGATGTTGACATTCCTATAGCAGTGTAAAGTGAAACCCTCATACATTTTACAGATAGACTTTGAATAAAACAAAATAAAAGTACTAGCAACCAGAAATATGTAGGTGTGGGTGAGACAGGAGTAATTGAGGGTATACCTGAAGGTGAAATGGCAGGGGACAGTGACATGGAGGCGATTTGTTTGTGGCCACCCCGTTCGGAATCAAGGCATCTGGCAATAGATAGATGGACCTGAAGGTATGTTCTTCTCTTCAGTCCAGGTAATAGTCGCGTTGATGTTTTGACAACATCATGAGGAAAAATATTACAGTAAACATCCGTACATGACAAGAAATATAAAGGAAAAGGCGTCGGAAGCTAAGTTTTTAGGTACAGGCACGCGAAGCGAGTGTTTATTTCTTGTTGTGGCCAAACTATGCACTGCTTGGAGGAGTATTCTACATTTGTCCTCCATTTGTTCGATAACGATTGAGCTAATCAATTTCCTGTAAGGACTTTGATAAAGATCAGTGAATTCTATGTATGAACAGTACATAACTATGTAATTTATGTAATGAAAAGTCCTTGTTACATAGGAGGGATTATAATGGTTATTATCTGCGCGTTAGGAAAGTGCACCTCAGCCTCGAGTACCCTGTAATTTTTTTGCGATTTACTCGGAATCTATGAGGCGTATCAAAATACAACGGGTATCAGGAGAAAGCTCATGAAATCTACTTAAGATTATGTAATAAAAACATAAGGTGGATGAGAAAACTTTTGTGCTAGAGGTCCCTGAAAAAAAAAAATAAAAAAATAAAATGGCTTTTAGTTTTTGGCTATTTTTTCGAAAACTACAAATCGCATCACAACCGGACATACCTCATTAGAAAGTGAACTAAATTCTCTATCAAAATATCTAATAACATTTTTCTGTATGATGGAAAACATTTGAACAACGATGTTGGGAAGTGAGATGCATGCTCCGAAATGTTTATTCATGGCGGCCTAATGTACTTTTATTCGTCCCCCCCCCCCCATCAGCTAGAACAAATGTTGGCGAATAAGGGGATGTGGGTTTCAGGGCAATATTTAGAGGTTTGGGTGGCGAAAATAATGCGAGAATACGTGTAATTTGCGTCCCACGAGCAGCCTGGTGGCACGTGCGTGCAAGTAAAATTGTGAGCCATGAAACTTATTAAAACTTACCTGTGCGTGAAACGGTTAAGAGGGCTGGATGATGCCCACATCTCAGCCTGGCCAGGTGGACCCTGTCCTCACGAGGAAGATAGGATTCAGAAGGATGGATATCAGGAGGCCATGCATGCAGCTGTGCGTTGTCTTTGAGTGACTGGAGCCGTGAGTGATTTGTGTATGGATATGCTTCTGGAAGCTGGTCTGAGGGGGGAGAGATGACAGTATCTGTGTATGATATCGTGTGCTGGGTGTTGTTTTGATGTTCCTTGGTGTGTGTGGATGTGCTGCCATGTAGTGTAGTGGATGGTGTGGGTTTGTGGAGGCTGCAGCGAAAATTTGGGTGCCTCTCATGTGTAGATGATCCTTGACTCTGAGGTCTTTGGTTTCTTGGTGTAGGTGGTCTGTGGGTGTAGCAGCTGTGCAGCCTGTGATAATTTTTAGGGCCTTGTTCTGTTAGGTCTGTAGAGTGTTGCAGTGTGTTTTAGTGAGGTTAGAAGCTCAAGCAGGGCTTACATAATTCATCACTGAATGTATATATTGTTTGTATACTGTGGTGGTTGTGTCTTTGTTGTGTCCATATGTATGGGAAAGTGACCTAAAGGCATTGAGTCTTGGTGTTAATTTATTTGGTGTTAATTTATTTTTGATATTTGTGATGTGTTGTTTAAATGACATTGATGTATTGTATGTTACACCATACATTTTGTGTGTTTGTGTGTGTGTGTGTGTGTGTGTGGTAGAGGAGTGTTGTTTATGGTGAGGTGTGGAATGTGGCTGTGTTGTGCTGTCCAGTTTGTGAGAAGGGTCACTGTAGATTTGGCTGGGGCTATTTTGAGCTTGTTTGTGACGAACCATTCGTGTAGCGTGTTGAGGTAAGGTTGGAGGATGTGTGTGGCTGTGTTTGCATTTTGGTGTGTACATGTGAGTGTTATGTCATCTGCATAGGAAGCTATGTGTATCTGTGGTGTGTGGGGTGTGGGTATGTCATGCATGTATAGGTTAAAGAGTGTGGAGGACAAAACAGATCCTGGGGGGACGCCATTTGTGAAGTTTCTGATGTTTGAAGACTGACCAGCAAATGTTACATGTGCACATCTGCCTGTTAAGTAGTTTGCCAGCCATCTTTTTGTGTTATTATGCATGTTTGTGTTGAATATTTTGTTTGTGAGGTTGTGGCGGGGGATATGTGTGTGTGTGTGCGCGCGCGTGCATCCGACTCTGGGCTTAGGCTTCACAGCCTGCTATCAAGGCCCAGCAGTCCTCCTACATACCATACAGATGGCATCAAAAGCTTTACTGATGTCTAGTGTGACGAGGAGTGTTCTGTGTGGTGGCCTAGCTAAATTCATGCCATCAAAAACTCTCTGTGTAAGGTCTGTAAGAAGAGTGTCTGTGGAGTGTTGTGGCCTAAAACCATGTTGTGATTGGGCTTGGGGGGTGTGAGGTGTAAGTAGTTGTAGTACCAGTCATTCAGTGACTTTAGGGGGGGTGCAGAGGAGTGTGATGGGGCGGTGTGAGGTAGGTAACGTGGGGTCTTTGTTGGGTTTAGGGATAGTGATGATAATGCCATGCTTCCAGATGTTGGGTATTATGTTGTGTAAGTAGCTGTAGTTTGATATGTTGGTGATTGCTTGTATGCCTTGTGGTCCAAGTTGTTTAAGGTGTATATTGCTTATGTTGTTTGGTCCACAGGCCGATGAGTGCTTAAGGTTGCTAATGATGTGCTTCGTCTGGTTGTAAGTGAAAGGTGCAAAGTCTGAGTCTGTGGGGAACTGTCTCTTAAGTCGGTTGTCACGTCGGTCGTCACGATGTCGGTTTAGATGGCTGACATGTGAAAGTGATTGATGAGTGTTTGCTTGTTGTATGTTTGATGGTATGATGTCTGTTGTTGTGATGGCAGTGTGTGGTTGTGTAGTGTTGCTGTTGGAGAATGTGATGCTGTTTAGTGATTTGTAGAGTTTTCTGGTGTTTGTTTTGTGATCGTGTGTGGAGATAATTATTCCAATTTAGTGTTTGCTGTTCAGATATTTTATTGTTTATTTGAGTGTTGAGTTCTTGTATTTGTTGTACGTTGTCATGTGTATGTGGTGTTGGGGAGTGTTGTAGTGAGTCCCGTTGACTGATGAGGCTTGTATTTCTGGTGTGAAGTTGGCGTTGTGTCTTTTTCTGTTGCCTCTAGGGATGTTCTTTTGTCTGCATTTTGTATAATTGTATTGAAAGTGTGCACAGTGGTGTTGCTCTATGGATGTTCTTTTGTCTGCATTTTGTATAATTGTAGTGAAAGTGTGCACAGTGGTGTTGATGTCTGTGATGGATGTACTGTTTAATGTTTCAAAGTGTTCTGTTTCAGCTTTGAAGGCCTTCCAGTTGGGTCTCTTATAATTAGTGTATGTGTCTCTGTGGCCAGCTGGGGTGATTCTGGTTTTGCTAGTGATGATGATCAGGAGGTGGTCAGAACCAAGGGGGAGCAGATGATGATGTCTTGTGATTATGGGAGGAAGAGGGCTTGGTGTGGAGTATGGGTGTGTTGATGGGGATTATTAAGAATGAAAAGATGATCTGTTTGGGTGTTTAGTACCAGCCCTCTGTCTGTGTGAGGGTTGTTGACATGCCAGGCCGACTCCTTGTCGTTGGTATCACCACCGTTTATGTTGTGTACGTTAGCGATGTGGCGTATTTGTGGAGAGTAATTGTGTGGTACTGCGGGGGACCTGGGAGTGTCTTCGGTCGCCTGGGCAAGTTATGGGTAGTTTAAAATTGTGGTGTTAGAACTTATAGGGTTATGAGTTTGGGGGAGGTGGTGGCAGAATCGGTAGAGAGGTGACCTTAAAGGACCCAGGTTTGAATCCCGGCTGGGACAGGGAACAGTTTAAGGATATGAATTTCATAATAGCAGACTTTTCTGATATACCAGATGATCTGCCGACATGTCATAAAAGTACCTCCGCTAATACCAGTCCACCAGCCCTGTATGAGACAGCCCTAGCATGTATTCAACATGGATGGTGGGTGTTAGTGCCAAAGTGGTGACATGTGGAGATGTAGGAGGACCACTGGGCCCCAAGGAGGACTACGGGAAGTTGGGAATAGGCTTAAAATCCTTTGCCCAGAGTTGGACACACACACACACACACACACAAGGGGTGGAAGAAAATTCAGGAGGAAGGGAATGTAAATTTGAAAGAGATTATTGAACAACAAAGCAAGGAAAAGGTGGAGAAGGAAGTGGTTAGGGTATTGAAGTAGAGAAGCTCTAGTCAGGGATGTAGCAGATAAGAAAAAATGTGTAATTATTTTAGGGGTAAAAGAAAAGCGTATCACGATAAGATCTGAAAGAGAAAGAGAAGAATTGAGTAAAGTTAAAGAAATATTATCAGTAGTCATGGAGGGTAACAATGAAGCCCTAGAAGAGATTGAAGAAGTGTTTAGGTTAGGTAAGTATGAGGAAGGAGGGGCAAGGCCATTGAAGGTGAAGTTTAAGTCCCAGACAATAGTAAATGAAATCATGAATAGGACATGGAAATTAGCAGACAAAGAGGGGTTCGAAAATGTCTGGTTAAGGAGAGATGCAAATGAGGAAGAAAGAGCTAAAATAAAGGAGTTAGTAAAGGAAGCTAAGGCAAAAAACGAACAAAGAACGGAGAAGGAGAAGACAGTGTTTTATTGGAGAGTTATGGACCAGAAATTGAGAAAATGGTACCGACGGAGAGGAGGAGAAAAGACGGTATAAGTAGTACCGAAAAAAGTTTAAAAGTGGCGTACACTAATGTTGATGGATTAATATCGGCAATGTTAGAAATCAACGATTTCTTGAGGGTACAAGAACCTGATGTTATGTGCTTTGTAGAGACCAAGTTAAGGGAGAATATTGATATCCATATGGGAAATGGCAAATACAAATTGTGGAGAAGAGACAGAAAAGATAAAATGGGAGGAGGAGTGATGATAGCAGTGAAGAATAACCTAAATATAGATTCTGTGGAAATGGGAGAGGGTAGGGCTGAAGTGATAAACATGAAATTAGAAACTGGAGAGAACTGTAAGAGAGATATAGCAGTAGTATATGTTCCACCTAAGACAAGAGCATGGACTGATGATGAATACCAGGAGATGTTGTCAGACATGGTTAGTTACCTACAGAAAGTGATTGAGAAAAGCAGCAATATAATTCTAATGGGTGATTTTAATTGTAAAGAGGTGAACTGGGAGGAATGGGACTCAGGAGGTGGCGAAGATTCGTGGGGCACTATATTGTTAAACATTGTGATGAATAATGTAATGACGCAGTGGGTCAAAGAAGAGACAAGATTCCGAGGTGATGACACCCCAGCAAGATTAGATTTACTGCTAACCAAAGAACCTGACGTAATTGAATCCTTGAAATATATGTGTCCTATGGGAAAAAGTGATCATGTGGTCATTGAGTTCCAGATGATAACAGGGAACGTGGTGCCAAGAGATGCGCTCCATAGACAGGGAAGATACAACTTTGGGAAAGCAAACTTTACAGAATTGAGTAAAATTTTTGAAAATGCAGATTGGAGAAAATTCAGAGAAACAAGAGAGATTCAGAGGAAGTGGGATATCTTTCTAGACCTCTATAATTCAGGAGTGGATAAATATGTTCCAAGAGTAAGTGGGAAAGAATACAGGAAAAAGGAGTGGTTTAATAGAAGGTGTATTATAGCAAAAAATGAGAGGAACATGGCATGGAACAAATGGAGAAAGAGAGGTAATAACAGAACAAAGGAAGAATACAAAAGAACTAGAAATGAATATACAAGAATTCGTAGAGAGGAAGAAAGGAACTTTGAAAAAGGTATAATCGACAAATGTAAGGATGAACCCAAACTGTTTTATAGATTTGTTAATGGCAAATTGAACCAAAAGGAAGGAATCACCAAACTGAAAGTAGAAGGAGAGGTCTATAATGATGTGGCAATGCAAGCTGAAATAATGAACAAACGTTTCCAATCAGTTTTTACTAATGAAGGGGAGTTTGTGGAGGGGGAGGGAGTGACTAGGAGTGTAGTGATAAAAGATATAAAAGTGGAAGTGCAGGAAGTGTACAAATTACTGGAAACTCAAGATGTAAGGAAAGCCCCAGGACCAGATGGAATTTCAAACTGGGTACTGAAGGAATGCAGAGACCAACTGGCAGATAAGATTCACAGTTTAATTGTGTGTTCGCTGGAAGAAGGGAAAGTGCCTCGGGAATGGAAGAGAGCAAATGTGGTACCAATTTACAAGGGAGGAAACAAGGAAGAACCCCTGAACTATAGACCAGTGTCCCTAACCAGCATGGTTGCAAAATTGTGTGAGAAGGTTCTGAAAGATAGGTGGATAAAATATCTGGAAGAGATGAATATTTTGACTGAAAGTCAGTTTGGATTTAGAAGTGGAAGGTCATGTGTTTCCAACTTGTTGAGCTTTTACTCAAGAGCGATTGATGTGCTGCAGGAGAGAGACGGTTGGGTGGATTGTGTATATTTAGATTTGGAGAAGGCCTTTGACAAGGTACCCCATAAGAGACTAATGTGGAAACTAGAGCATATAGGAGGACTGAAGGGTAACCTCCTGGAATGGATGAAAGACTTTTTGAGAGACAGACAAATGAGGACAGTAATAAAGGACAGGATGTCTGGTGATAGGGAGAGCTGGAGCTCCTTTCACTAGCTACCTAATCATCCTCCTTTGCTGACCTTTTCAGTGTGACAGTAACATGGAGAGTAGACCAGCATACTCTCCCAAACATTTCCTCTAACTATCCTATGCACTACACCACATGCGCTTTACATATCACACAACGTACCCCACTACGTTACAGGGGTTGACGCCAGCAAGGGCATGCGGCCAGAAAACTTTGCCCCCGCTACCTAGTGGCGGACCTTGGGGGGAGGCTTGACTGGGGTTCCGCCGGCATAGATCATGGGTCCGGGGCGAGATGGGGCTCGAACCTGTGCTAGAGGGTACAGGGCATTGCGGCTCCCAGGCTGCCGCTTCCGCTCATTAGAGAGGGGCCAATCTGGGAGTAGCGCCCCAGGAGGCTGCCCTATCAGTGGGTGTATAATGGCGGGGCAGTTGCAGTGCCAAGACGCGCTTGGAGGGTGTCCCTGCAGCTGTCCTGGCAGGGTGCCCCGAGGCCACTACCACAGCCACTAGTAAGCTGGTGGGCTAGGGGTCCCAGATCCATTGCCTGGACCTGGGTCTGTGCAGTGGGTCGGGCCTTTGGAATGTTTACCCCCCTTTATCTTACCGACTATGAATACATACAAAAACAAGCACCAAAGCAAGCCTGAGGACATCAAATCACCCAGGGGGTTTAGGGTGGGTTCGTGGAATGTGGGAAGTTTGAAAGGAAGAGCAGGGGAAGTTGTTGAGGCATTCAGTAGGAGGTGGGTGGATGTGGCTTGTCTGCAGGAAGTCCGGTACAAGGGTGGATCAGCCAGAAAGATTGCTGGGAAGGATTGCTACTATAAGTTGTTTTGGCAGGGGGGAACTGATGGATATGGGGGTGTGGGTGTGTTGGTTGCGGAGAAATGGGTGGAGTATGTTATGAATGTCATGAGAGTAAGTGATAGGATAATAGTAGTGAAAATTTTGATAGGACGGGTGATGGTTTCAGTTATATCAGCATATGCTCCGCAGGTAGGATTGGATGACGCAGAGAAGGATAGATTTTGGGATGATTTAATACGTGTAGTGAGTGGTATGGGCGATGATGAGGTAGTGGTTCTGGGAGGGGATTTAAATGGTCATGTTGGTGAAGCAGCTCAAGGGTATGAAGGAGTCCATGGAGGATGTGCATATGGTGTGAGGAATGCAGAAGGGGAAAGAATACTCGAGTTTGGGGAGGCTATGGACATGATTGTGTGCAACACACATTTTAGAAAAAGAGTGAGTAGATTGATTACGTACAAGTCCGGGGGAAATAGTAGCCAGATAGATTATTTTCTGGTCAGGAGGGTTGATAGGAGATTAGTGAGGGATGTTAAAGTTATAGGAAGCGAGGAGTGTGTGCAGCAGCACAAACTGTTGATTTGTGACATGGTG
>JAGKTI010016177.1:0-19672 GCA_018397915.1 Birgus latro
TGTTGAAGGCAGTGAAGAGTATGTATGAGGGTGCTAAGGCTGCAGTGCGTGTGGATGGCAAACTGAGTGAATCTTTCCATTTGAAGGTTGGATTGAAACAAGGATGTGTCATGTCTCCATGGTTGTTCAATCTGTATATGGATGGGGTTATAAAAGAGATACAAGGTCGGGCAGTGGATGTTGGAGCGGCCCTAGTGAGAGAGGGCAGTGTTTGGAAACTCCCTGTACTGTTGTTTGCAGATGATACTGTGTTGTTGAGTGAAGATGAAGGGGAGCTGCAAGGCTTGGTAGACGAGTTTGGGAGAGTGTGTAAGAAACGGAATCTAAAGGTGAATGTAGGGAAGAGTAAAGTGATGGTCTCCGAGAGAAGTGAGGCCAGTGAATGTACAGTGAGACTGGATGGGAAGGAAATGGAGAATGTGAGTGAATTTAAGTACTTGGGCAGCATGATGAGTAAGGATGGAAGTCTGGAGGGTGAAGTGCTCGAAAGGGTGCAGCAGGGAAGGAAGGTTGCTGGTTCGTTGAAAGCAGTGATAAGAAACAGGGAGGTGAGCATGGAAGTGAAAAAGTTGTTACATGACAGTATTGTGATACCAACTCTAACATATGGAAGTGAAGCTTGGACCCTGTTGGAAGGACAGAAGTCAAGAGTGAGAGCAGTGGAAATGAGTTATTTGAGAGGAGCATGTGGAGTCACATGGAGAGACAGACTAACAAATGATGAAGTGAAGGAGCGTTGTGGTGTGGTTGAGGATGTGATGGGAAGCGTTAGGAGAAGCACGTTAAGGTAGTTTGGGCATGTGGAGAGGATGGAGAGTGAAAGACTGACGAGGAGAGTGTATGTGAGTGAGGTGGAGGGGGCGAGAGGGAGGGAGAGGCCGAGGATGAGATGGAAGGATGGAGTGGAGAGGTATATGAGAGAGGGGGGTGTGAGTTGGGAGTGTGGTAGTGAAATGGCAGGGGACAGAGTGACATGGAGGCGATTTGTTTGTGGCCACCCCGTGCGGGATTAAGGCGTCTGGCAATAGATAAATAGATAGATGGAGAACACATTATAGCCAGTTGTTGAATGAGGAGCTTGACTGGGACAGTGAAGGTTTGGAGTTAGCAGATCCAGTGTATGGGCTTGGCCTTTGATTGACACTGCTACTGTGAGTGAGACAATAGGCAGGATGCAGGCGGAGAAGGCAGCAGGTGTGTCTGGGTTGACTGCCGAAATGTTGAAGGCCTCAGGAGATATGGGTGAGGTTAGTCATTAATCTGACAAATATAATTATATATGAGATGACTGGCTGAAAAGTGTAATTGTAAATGTGTACAAAGGGAAGAGTGATGCTCCAGAAAGAGGAAATTATAGAGGTATAAAGCTTTTAAATCAGATAATGAAGGTCATGGAGAGAGTTCTAGAAGGTATGATTAGAGAGAGTGAATATTGATGATGCAGTTTGGGTTTATGCCAGGCAGAGGGACCACTGATGCCATATTCATTGTTTGACAGCTTCAGGAAAAATATATTGTAAAGAAAAGGGAACATTACTTTGTTTTTGTTGATTTGGCAATGGCCTTTGACAGAGTCCCTAGAAAGGTGGTGAAGTGGGCAATGAGAAAGCTTGGGTTGGAGTGGCTGGTTAGTGTGGTTATGGCCATGTATCTGGGTGCTCGCACCCAGGTAAGAGTGAATGGAGGTTTGAGTGATGCGTTTTCCATGAATGCTGGTGTGCATCACGGGTCAGTTTTGAGTCCTTTGTTGTTTAACATGGTACTTCAAGCCCTCTCATGTGACTTCAGAAATGGAATCCCATGGGAGATGTTGTATGCTGATGATTTGGTGCTGACTGCAGAGAATGAAAGGGAGGTGGAGAAAAGATTTAGGAAGCAGAGAGATGGTATGGGGCACAAGGGCTTAAGGGTATATGCAGATAAAACAAAAATGATGATATCTAGGGTTTGTGGTGGTACAGTCAAAGAAGAGGGAGAGTGACCATGTGCAATTTGCCACAACGGCATGGGAAGTATTTCCATCTTGTGCAGTGTTTGTGATAAATGGGTGCATAAGAGATGTAGTGGTATTAGAGGTAGACTGTGAGATAATGCTGATTTTATGTGTGTCGCGTGTCGGGGAGAGCAGGTGGAGATTGTTAGGTGTGAAAGGATTGAACTTGCTGGTGAGTCTCTTGAGTGTGTGAAGATCTGGGAGACATGTTATGTGCTGGAGGTGGGGCTGGAGCTAGCTCTGTGGCTAGGATGAGAAGTGGTTGGAAGAAGTTCAGGGAGCTGTTGCCTCTTCTGACACTGAGAGGACTCTTCCTACGTGCTAGGGGGTCTTTGTATGCTGCACGAGTTAGGAGTGTGATGCTGTATGGTAGCGAGACCTGGGTAGTAACAGAAGAGGATATTCGCGGGCTCAAACGTACAGAAATGACAACGATTAGGTGGATGTGCAGTGCGTCCCCGCGTGCAAGGCCAGGGGGGGCTGGGTTTACAAAAGAAGAGTTGAGAGGTAGGATGGGACTGGAGTGTATTGGTGCTGTGATGGGGAGATGTAGATTGAGATGGTCTGAGCATGTGCTGAGGATGGGGGATGATAACTAGGTGCAGAAGATGAGAAGTGTTAATGTTGGGGGAGGGGTTGCAAAGGGGTACACCAAGAAAGACATGGGATGAGGTCATTAAGTGTGACCTCAGGGTTAAGGAACTGAACAGGGAAGCTGCCATACACTGAGCAGCTATAGATCGAGCAGCATGGACAGCCGCTATTAGGTGACCAACGCCAACGCATGCAAGCATGTTCTTCAAAAACTAAACGAAACAAAATGACGTATATATACATACATACATACTGTATACAGTATATATATAAAGTATACATATATATATATATATATATATACATCACCAGACTGAAGGTACTAAAAGAATGCCACATTTCTCTTGGATCACACTCTGAATTAAACTGTCAGTACTCTGTTTGATGTAAACAACTACCAACAAGGACAAACACTCACAACAATACTATAAGAGTAATCATTATGGATTAGCCAATTTACTGCAGCTGGTGTAATTGGATATTACATTCTGGCTAACATCAAAGGATTTTATTTATATAAGAAAAATCTTAGCAGCAAAAGGCTTTGCAAACTACCTCAAGTAACCCTCTCTCTACCAATGGTAACTAATCCTAGGAATCTATTTAAGATAAACACCAGATGATTCTGTTCAGCCAAGAGAAACCCTAAGAGTACGGACACACTGGACGTGACGAGCGGGGAGACTTGAGCATTGAGGGATGGAGCGACACGATAAAACTCACTAAATCCTATGTGGATCGCCACACTGAATGAGCGGGGAGCTTTGTCGCTCCGCTCACCCTCCACACTCGTCGCCATGCAATGCAGCATGTTCCAAAACGTCGTGTACTGCCTAGTGACATCCCCAGGTTTGATAGCTTGGACAATGACCTGCCTGCACCAACGAACAGCTTCTGACAATGTCATGCGCGAGATCGTCGCTTCCTGTTTGGACAGGCATCGTGCTGACATTCACCTTGCCGCTCATCATTCGACGCTACCTCCCTGCTTGTCGCATCCGGTGTGGCCGTACACTTAGAGTCGCAAGGGTTAAATTACACTGTAGTGATGCAAGCCAGTCATGCCTGTAGTCAGTAATACCACTACATTCTGGACTTAAAGAATGCTTAGTAAGATAGTTTAGGTTCTGGCTGAGGAAAAGGGATATAAAATCATAATCCCTAAGCCAACACAAAATTTGCTCAGCTATCAAAATGAAAGCATTCTATCTCTAGTATTATCTATCATTAGGTTATGTAAATGAGCTTTTCTTTCCATTTACCCAACCTCTCCAGTGTCTCACCTCCTCCTCAGCTGCCTCCCTTTTCTTTTCTTCTTCATACTCTACTTCAAGCCTTTCACGTTTTTTTGCAAAATTTTTCGGCATCTGCTTTATGCGGTCTTCTTCCACAACTTCTTTGTGGTTCAATACTGCAGCTTCATTCTGAAAAATATATACTGTAATATACCAGTACACAGTAATAATACTACAGTAATCAATACTCCACACTCACTCTAAATTATTATTGCACACTGCATCAATTCATTAATTTTAATTACATCCTCTCAAAATCCTGAAATTTATCATAGTCAATAAATGAACAACAATGTTCATCAGCCTTCCACAAACTTCCCATAGTTTCTCAAATTCGGTACTGGACAATACTTTCATCATCCTTAGAGATACTGTACCATAACTAAAAAGCACGTCGCATAATTACATTACAGAATACCACCAGTGAAAGTTTGAAAATTCTTGATGTCACGTCTGGTAGTGAAGCTTTTGATTATAAACTAACTACATTTATGGTATGAACAAAAGCACACAACACAGATGCTTTCACAGACAGCTTTCATTTCATCAGTGACTGAGCTATCACTGGTTCAGTTTAAAATCACACCACTTTACATCTTCAGCCCAAGGACATCATCATTATCATCGTCAACATTATACCATCTTTATTTTTACTAAATGGAATGGAATGGATCCAGAAGGAGCAAAAGAAACACACAAAGGAAGAGAACCATTAACAATGCAAAATGAAATAGACTTATCATCCATTCATTCTGATCACTGGTCAAAATTTACTTCCTCAATCTCTGCCTTGCTTATTTACAAACTCACTTACCATATCCACCCATCTTCTTGGTTATCCACACCACTTCATACAATTAAATTAAATCATATCTACTGTACCCTTTTCAGAACCATATTTATACCCATATTCCAATTTCCACCGATCTCTTTCTTGGTCTTACATCCATTGGAGAAAAATCCCCAAATTCTAGGACTGACCCTGGATACACCCATGAATTTTCTCAGCATGCAAGCAACATCAGTGTGAAAGCATCTAGCAGACTTGATGCACCAAAAATACACACAGGTACTACCTCCAGACAGCAAGGGGAATCATTGAAAACAGTCTACAAACAGTTCAATCAAAAAACAATCAATTATGTGAGCCAAAGATGAGAACCAAATTAACAGCCACAAACATGAAAAGGCTTTAAAAAATACAAAACAAAACTACATGAATAACAAGTTGAACAACAGAAAGTGGTGCTCGAGAGGGCCACCATCACATGGTGGCACCAATACAGCTGGGCAGTGGAGATTCCTTGTTATACAAAACTTCCCTCAACTCCCTCCCTATCCCTCCCAAAAGGAAGATAGTGGTCTGGAGAGGGCAACTACAGCCTACAGTCCAGTAGGTTCTCATGCAACTACTTTACTGTTATGGTAGAATGACCCCCATAATTACCGTCTATAGATTACTGGTACAAAGAAAAAAGCACTCTCAACCCAGAACTAAATAAACACAAGAGGTACCGGTACTATAAATAAATTTTTGATATCCATCCCACCACTGTAACTTTATACTGCACCACCCTTCCACAACAAAAAAATAAATAAAGCAAGAAGAAAGGTACAGCATGGTGGGATGAAGAGGTTAAGAACTCAGTGAAGGAAAAGAGGAAGAAGTGGCTAAAGTGGATAGAGGACAGGGGTTCAGTTGAAATAAGAACTGAACATACTGAGATTAAGAAGCACATAAAGAGACTAGTGAAGAGGAAAAAGGAGGAGGTAAATGATGATCTAGGAGGTAAAATTAATGCAAATTACTCTGAAAACAGGAAGTTATTCTGGAAAGAGGTGTGCAAATATAGAAATGACAGTGTAACAAAATGTGAAAATGTGATGGATGTACAGTAAGTGGTAGATTATTAACGCATGGGGATGAAGTAGGGACCAGATGGAATGAATATTTTGAAAGCCTGATGAATGGGAATGGAGGGAGAGCAAAGCGATTGTTAACGAGATTTGTTTTGGGGGTGCGCAGAGAAGGAATGCAGTGCTAGGAAATGTGACACATGCAGAGGTGAAGAACGCTGTGAGGCGGCAGAAAAATGGAAAACAAGATGGAGTTGATGAGGTGTAGGCAGATGCGATTAAGTGTAATGGAGAGAGTGGAATGAAGTGCTTGCTGGAGTTCTGTAAGAAGGCATGGATGAGTGAAAAAGTGCCAGATGAGTGGAAAAAGGCAGTGATTGTACCCCAGTACAAAAATAAAGGTGAGTGAAGTGAATGCAAGAATTATCATGGCACAAGTCTACTGAGTATTGAAGGGAAGGTATATGGAAGAATTATTAAAAAGTAAGAGAGATATGAGAAGTCCTAGTGTGCGATGAACAGGGTAGCTTTAGGAGTGGCAGAGGATGTGTGGATCAAATATTTGCAGCAAGACAGAGAGTGAAGAAGGCTTGTGAGAAGGACTATAAGGTGTTTATGGCATTTATGGATCTGGAAAATGCATACAACAAAGTAGACAGAGAAGGATTGTGGAAGGTTATGCACAAATATGGGGTAGATGGTAGGCTGGTAGGTGCCGTGAAGAGTTTTTATGATGGTAGTGAGGCATGTGTAAGGGTAAATGGGCATCTAAGTGAATGGTTCACGATCAGTGTGGGCAAGCAACAAGGTTGTGTGATGTCCCCATGATTGTTCAATATATGTATGGATAAGGTAACAAAAGAAGTAAAAACACAAGTAATGGACAGAAGGATGGTGTTGGTAATGAATGATGATGGACGGAATATCTCAAATTTGTTGTATGCTGATGATGAAGTACTACTTGCAAATACAGTACTGGACAAGAGCTTGATAGACTAGTGCAGAGTTTTTTATATGTCTGTGAGTGTCATGCCTTGAGAGTAAATGTAGCAAAGAGTAAAGTGATGGCTAATGAGAGAGAAGGTGACTCCCAGTGTGATGTTAAAGTGAATGGAGAGAGACTGGAACCGGTGAGAGTTCAAATACCTGGGAACAGTGATAGAAAAGGGAGGAAAATGTGCAAAAGAAGTGGAAAGTAGAGTGACGCAATGAAGGAAAGTAGCTGGTGCTATGAAGGCCTTGATAAGAAACAGAGACCTGAGTGTTGCAGTAGCACGAGGCTTACATGAAAGAGTGTTAGTGCCAACTTTAACATACGGGTGTAACACTATGGTGTGGCATGAAAATAAAAAGTCAGGAGTAACAGCAGTGGAGATGAGACTGCTGAGGAATGTACATGGAGTAAAGAGAGTGGATAGGATATGGAATAATGTGATTCATGAAAGATGCAGAGTGAGGAAGTCTGTGGACACCAGAACGAAGAGTGTGTAGTGAAATGATATGGTCATGTGGAGAGAATGGATGACTATGGAGTTGTGAAAAGGGTATATCTGAGCAAACTTGAAGGAGGGAGGAGGCATGGAAGGCCAAGAAGAAGGTGGAGGGATATGTCGGATGAGTGCGCAAGGAAGAGAGGTATGGAAGTTGGTGAGGCTAAGGGACTGACATGAGATCGCGAGGGCTACATGAATTTTGTGCGGAGAAGTTCATGACCAGGGATCTGACATCCCTTTTTAACGTGACAGCGTTCAGACTGGCTCTATCAGACAGGTATATGAGAAGCTACAGAACGTGGTGAAATTTTGGGGGGCCTATCGGATGGAGCCAGGATTTCGAGGGCTTGAATGATAAGCGAATGGAAGCATGGCCTACTGAACAAGGCAAACTTTGGCTGTCTGGACATTGCTACTCCTCACCCTGCCCTAGGGTGGGAAAGGAGGTCTGGATGATGATGATGATGATAAATAATGGAACAAATATCCAGCACTACAAAGAATGCCACAAAATCCATCCAACACTACTTTTCACATATATAATTATACACAAATATTTCGCCAACACAGACATCCAAATCTCCCAGGCAAACAGCATCCTTCATGAATCCCTACCAGACACTCATCCCTCAGAAACTGTCCTTCCCAGAGAGACATGAGTACACCTAACCAGGCTAAAATGTGGCCATCACCCATCTCTGCTCCAGGACCAAAATAGAATGCAACTCAAAAATAATCCATTACCAGTATGCCCTCACAGTAATGCAGCACCCTATACCACAGCACACAAAAGCACCTCTTGCACCTCACTTCATAGCACAAACAATCCTTCTGCTAAACCAAGTATCTCTAGAATTGCCCAGCTGAAATGGCTGGTTTCCAGCAGTCCACCGGGTTCACATCCAGATGAGCCTAGGATTAAAACAACAGCAACTGTAGTGTGCAGGCTTCTTTAAAACTTACTCTTTTAGCATGAAGTTTTGCCAACCGTGCTTTGAAGTCAGCCATTTTGTTTCCATTACCGGGATTACTTGGACCAGCTTCAACCTGCAAAAATTACATGTATGTACAAAAGCATGTTAATGCTTCCCTTTCAAAAAGGAATACCATACAGCATACACAATTAGACCGTTTGTGTGACATCTAAGTACAGTACTGTATAAAAAGACACTTATTACTGTATACAGAGCAATACTGTATGGATTATTGGGTGAAAGAAGGGACAGTTCTGATACAATATATACTACTTATGAACCGACAATCATGTTGTTACTGTATTTCAAGGTTTTGAATGTTAATGACTTCTTATGAGTACTGGCACTTTTGAGAAATAAAAGATCAAACACTGTTATTACCATCACTATTTTTCATATGAATCATGCAGGAAAACTTGATCAAATATGAAATGGAATGGGTAAATTTTCTGCAAGTGGCTTGTAAGAGGTACCGGTAGGTTGATAAATGTTTGATTTGCTTATTCTGCCAGTTTAAGTGTTGAATTTCTTTCACCTTCTTTTGTCTTTCTTTCCTTCATTCTTTCCTCTTCCATCTGCCTATGGATGATTCTACGCTGAGTGACAAGCCAAATGGTTTCCTGTACACTAGGAACGCATTTACTATGCTGGGTGGTAACCATATAACCAAATTATGGTGCCAGGTGGTTTAGTGGGTAAGTTAGGCACCTGAATCAGACTGTGCCTGAGCAGGTTTATTATCCAAGGGGTGGTTGGGGTTTATGGCTTATGTAATGCTACTCAGGGATGAGTGAGGCTGGTCACTCTCATCTTAAATGTCAGGACCAACTTGCCCAGCCCCGGGCTCCTACACTCCTCATGGGGCAACACAGGATTAGATGATGATGATGATGATGATGTTGCTCTGGGTTACTTCCATATTGTTTTCTCCACTTCCTGAGTCTTCTGACAGTTTTCACTCCCTCCTCACCACCCTTTGTTCAACTCCTGTAAAATGACATGGCTGGAACTGGGCAACTGCTGAGCAAAACAGTGAGAAAAAAAAAAATGCTTGAATCAATCCAAGAAGATATCAAAGGATGAAACAGGTCTGTACGATTAAACACAGGAATCCAGCCCAGGGCTGGGCAAGCTGGTCCTAACATTTAAGATAAGAGTGACCAACCTCACTCATCCCTGTGTGGCATTACATGAGCAATGAACCCCAACCACCCCATGGATATAAACCTTCACCGGCTCACTCCGATTGGAGTGCCGTAATTACTCACTAAACCACCAGGTGCCAAAAGTTGATTATATGTTTACCACCCAGCATAGTAAATGGTTTCCTGGTGTAGCTACAGGAAACCATTTGGCTTGTCACTCAGCGTAGTGTCACCCACAGGCAGAAGGAAGAGGAAAGAGTGAAGGAGAGAGACAGGAGATAGAGTGTAAAGTCACCCATGTGCTGAAGGATGAGGAAAGAATGAAGGAAAGAAAGATGGAAGAGGATGGAAGGAAAGAAGGATGCATGAAGTTTACATTTGGTAATCCTTATGGAGACACAGGACCACATTATTTTGCAGTTTTCTTCAGCTTTTTCCTTACCTTAGTACTTCATGGGATCCTTTAAGTATTTTCTGATTGCATTTTCAAGTTTCAGTGTTTTTTATTCTTTTAAAAGTGGTGAAAATATTTTAAAAAGCAGTTTTTGTTTACACATGGCCACAATCTAGTGGTGTACAAAGACAGACAGATGCCACCTTAGAATGCTATTTTTGAACAAAATTACCCTTACCAATGTCTGTTTATCTGAAGCCTAACCTAAATTTTCTTAACCCCTCCTCTGCCGGCAACTTTAACACCTCTGACACCTCCAGTGCCGACCAGTTTTTTTTTTTTTTTGCCTAGATAGGTTAGTTTTGATGCAAAACTCATAAAAACACCCAAATTGGCACTCACAGAAGCCAGGAAGGTTGATTTTGGGCCCCTATCATGACAACGCCCATCTGATGAAATACGGGGGTAACTCCGTAGACTTTCTTCTCTCCATAGGGGACCAGGCACTTTTCTTTGGTGTTTGGCTATGGTATACTGAAGTGTATGCCCTGGTGATGCTCCCAACATGTCCTAATAGTATGTGGCCACTGTTCTCAGGCATGGTGATATGTGATTTTTGCCAAATTTTTAAAAAATACGGGGTCAAAGTTGACCTGACGCATGGGCAGTGTGCACTCATGCAGTATGCACTCTGGGTGACTCATAGTGGTCTCCCATGATGTGCCACATTCAAAACTTAATGCCGGATAAATACATCCAGCGACTAAATATTTCAATTTTTACCAATTATTTTTATACATGGTCAAAGTTGACCTGATGCAGAAGCACTGTGCGTGCACAGTGAACACTCTGGGTAACTCAAAGTGGTCTCCCATGACGTGTCACAGTCAAAACTTAACGCCTCATATATATTTCCAGCTTCTCTCAATATTTTGATTTTTGGCAATTTTTTAAAATCCTAGGCTGTTTATGAAAGGCTCTGGCACTGCCCACGGCAAAGGGCATGGTCATTTATAAAAAGGTCAGGAAGAGGGCGGGTTAACTAAATCTAATTTTATTTCAGTAAATGTATGCTTTAGGCTATTTGAAGCAGTAGAAGGACCTTACCAATTCAGTTGATATGGTTTTCCTCTAGTTCACATTCTGTATTTTTCTTACTATTTTCAGGGTGGTTAATGATCTTTTCCTGCTGAAAAATTTCCAACTGTTTTTATCATCACGTTCCTTAAGCCATACCTACAGTTGTTTATTTACAGTGTAGCTAATGGAAGAATCTTACTCAACGTACTGAACGGTGGATTTCATTTCCCAACTGGGTTAGGTTAGGTTAGGTTGGTTTAAATTATTAGGTACTGTACAGTTAAGCCAGGTTAGGTTAGGTTTAGTTAAACACCTAGGTTAGGACAGTCCCCCCATCATTACGCTTGACATATCAAACAAGTTGACACAGCAGAACATAGCTAAAAACAATGGGGGAAACAAATTTCACATGAAATGTTTATTTACCATCCCAGAAATAATCAGAAAAATATAACAGGCTACCAGGAAGAAGACGAGTAGGGTGCTTCTATCTATTGCCAGACGCCTCAATCCCGAACGGGGTGGCCACAAACAAATCGGCTCCATGTCGCTCTGTCCCCCGCCATTTCACTAACCTGCTCCCAACTCACACACCCCCTCTCTCATGTACCTCTCCACTCCATCCCTCCATCTCATCTTTGGCCTCCACCTCCCTCTCCCCCCCTCCACCTCACTCACACACTCTCCTCATCAGTCTTTCACTCTCCACATGCCCAAACGACGCAAACGTGATTCTAACACTTCATATCACGTCCACATCCACACCACAACGCTCCTTCACTTCTTCATTTCTTAGTCTGTCTCTCCATGTGACTCCACATGCTCCTCTCAAATAACTCATTTCCACTGCTCTCACTCTTGACTTCTGTCCTTCCAACAGGGTCCAAGCTTCACTTCCATATGTTAGAGTTGGTATCACAATACTGTCGTGTAACAACTTTTTCAATTCCATGCTCACTTCCCTGTTTCTTATCACTGCTTTCAACGAACCAGCAACCTTCCTTCCCTGCTGCACCCTTTCAAGCACTTCACCCTCCAGACTTCCATCCTTACTCATCACACTACCCTAGTACTTAAATGTACTCACATTCTCCATATCCTGCATCCAATCTCACTGTACATTCACTGGCTTCACTTCTCTCGAAGACCATCACTTTACTCTTCCCTACATTAACCTTTAGATTCCGTTTCTTACACACTCTCCCAAACTCATCTACCAAGCCTTGCAGCTCCCCTTAATCTTCATTCAACAACACAGTATCACCTGCAAACAACAGTACAGAGAGTTTCCAAACACTGCCCTCTCTCACTAGGGCCACTCCAACATCCACTGCCCGACCTTGTATCTCTTTTATAACCCCATCCATGTACAGATTGAACAACCATGGCGACATGACACATCCTTGTTTCAATCCAACCTTCAAATGGAAAGATTCACTCAATCTGCCATCCACACGCACTGCAGCCTTAGCACCCTCAGACATACTCTTCACTACCTTCAACAACTTCCCATCCACTCCATATATTCTTAATACTTTCCACAATCCTTGTCTATCCACCCTGTCATATGCTTTCTCTAAATCCATGAAGGATGCATACAACTTCTTTCCCTTCTCTAGAAACTTTTCCACTAAAGATCGAAGAATGAATATCTGGTCTACACAATCTCTTCCCTTCCTAAAACCTCCCTGTTCTTCTCCAACTAATTCCTCTGTTATTTCCCTAACTCTGTCAATAAGTATCCTACCATATACTTTTCCTATTACACTAAGAAGGCAAATGCCCCTATGATTACCACACACTTCTTTTTCCCCTTTTCCTTTGTACAGAGGAATAATTATACCTGACTTCCAATCCTCCAGGACTCTACCTTCCTCCCAGGCCAATCTGCATACCTTCCACATCCATTCTATTACAATCTCTCCCCCATGCTTTAGCATTTCACCACACACTCCATCAATTCCTGGGGCTTTCCCCATTTTAACTTTCTTCATTGCTTCCACCACTTCCATCCTACTGATTTCTTCCTCTTTTCTCACAACCCTCCTTCTCCCCACCATTCCCCAGCCACTTATACTTGCATTACTTACATTCTCTATGTTCAACAATTCGTTAAGTGTTCTCTCCATCTGTTCACTTTTTCTCCCTTCTCCACTAGTAATCTACCACTTTTATCTTTCACACCCGCACTAACTTCGCTGGAACCCTGTCTAGTTCTCTTTACCTCTTTCCAGAACATTTTCTTACATTCCCTCCACTTTGCACTCAAATTCCTTCCAAATTCCTCATCCACTCTCTTCTTACTCTCTCTTACTAATCTTTTCACCTCTCTCCTCCTCTCTACATATAACTCTCTCGTCCGTCTCTCAGCTTCTTCGACGCCCCTGTTCCTCATCCACTCATTATATGCTTTCTTCTTTTGTGCCACAGCCTCTCTCACCTCTTCCGTCCACCGTGCTGTTCCCTGAACCTCCTTTCGTCTTCTCTGCCCCAAATAGTGTATGTTTACCTTTATTTATTCTAATGTAACCTATTTTATGCTAACCTACCCAATGTTATGCTAACATAACCAAACATCCTAGCCTACCCCTTAAGTAGCCCACCGGTAATCATATTTTCCTTGTTTACTGATAGATCCTCATCATACTCGAAAATGCACTTCTGTACAACTTTACAATGCACTGAATCAGTTCAAAGGTAGGTAAAAAAAATTCTTCAAATTTTTAAGATCCAGTCCTATGTCTCACCTATATTAAATCTAATATAAAAATTACATGTCTTTGGCCTTTTAAATCTAATATACTTTCCCTATGTGTCAAAGGGTTAGTGCCCCTTCCTGTAAAACAACAAAATAAAAAGGCAAACAGCCACTCCTTACAAGATTATGGCATCTGGCTATAGATATAGTAGATAGATACAGTACATGGACTGATGAAGTTTACATTTAATATCAAAATTACACATGTCCTTGACCTTTTAAGCCTATTATATTTTGTTAACTGAGTTACATTTTATAAAGAAAAAATACTGTATCCATCTATAGCCCGACGCCCTAATCCCGCAAAGGGTGGCCGCAGACAAAACGTCTCCAAGTCACTCTGTCACTCACCATTTGCCTACTCTCCCCCCTAGCTCACTCCCCCCTCCCTCATATACCTCTCAACTCTAACCCTCCACATCAACCTCGGTCTTCCCCTCCCTCTTCCTCCTTCCACCTCACCTACATACACCCTCTAAGTCAGTCTTTCATTATCCACTCTCTCCACATGTCCAAACCACCTCAGTGTATTTCTCCTAATCTTCTCGACAACATCCACATCCACCCCTCAACGTTCCTTCACTTCTTCATTCATCAACCTGTCCCTCCATGTCATTCCACATGCTCCTTTCAAGTAACTCATTTCCACTGCTCTAACTCTTAACTTGTTATCCTCTAGCAAGGTCCGTGCCTCACTTCCATACGTCAGGGTAGGGATCACAATACTATCATGCAGTGACTTCTTGACTTTCAACTCACCTCGCTATTTCTCATCACTGCCTTCAGTGAACCAACAACCTTCCTTCCCTGCTGTACCCTTTCAAGTATTTCATCCCCAAAACTTCCATCCTTACTCATCACACTACCCAAGTACTTGAATGCACTCACATTCTCCATATCCTCACCATCTAACCTCACTGTGCATTCTGTGACTTCATTCCTCTCAAAACTTGTTTACGTTGACTTTCAGATTCCTCTTCTTAGACACTGTCCCAAATTCATTCACCAAACCTTGCAACTCCCATTCATCTTCACTCAACAATACTCTCTCATCAGCAAACAACAATACCAGAATCTTCCACACCTAACCCTCATTCATGACAGCCACCCCCATATCCACTGCCCTACCTTGCACCTCCTTTACAACCCCATCCATGTATATATTAAACAGCCATGGAGACATCACACAACCCTGTTTCAGTCCCACATTCAGATCAAAGAACTCACTCAGCTCACCATCCACTCGCACAGTAGCCCTAGCTCCTTCGTACATACTCTTCACAGCACTCAACAATTTCCTCTCCACTCCATATATTCTTAATACCTTCCACATACCTTGCCTATCTATTCTGTCATAAGCTTTCTCCAGGTCCATGAAGGCAGCATACACTTTCCTTCCCTTATCTAGATACTTCTCCACTAAAGAAATATCTATCTATTGCCAGACCCCTCAATCCCACACAGGGTGGCCACAAACAAATCACCTCCATGTCGCTCTGTCCCCCGCCATTTCACTACCCAACTCCCAACTCACACCCCCCCCCTCCCATGTCCCTCTCCACTCCACCCCTCAACCCATCCTCGGCCTCCCCGTCCCTCCACCTCACTCACATACACTCTCCCCGCCAGTCTTTCACACTCCATCCTCTCCATATGCACAAACCACCTTAACGTGTTTCTCCTAAGGCTTCTTATCACATCCACATCCACACCATGATGCTCCTTCACTTCCTCATTTGTTAGGCTGTCTCTCCATGTGACTCCAAATGCTCCTCTCAGATAACTCATTTCCACTGCTCTCACTCTTGACTTCTGTCCTTCCAACAGGGTCCAAGCTTCACTTCCATATGTTAGAGTTGGTATCACAATACTGTCATGTAACAACTTTTTCACTTCCATGCTCACTTCCCTGTTTCTTATCACTGCATTAAACGAAACAGCAACCTTCCTTCCCTGCTGCACCCTTTCAAGCACTTCATCCTCCAGACTTCCATCCTAACTCATCACACTACCCAAGTACTTAAATGCACTCACATTCTCCACATCCTCCCCATCCAATCTCACTGTACATTCACAGGCTTCACTCCTCTTGAAGACCATCACTTTACTCTTCCCTACATTCACCTTTAGATTCCGTTTCTTACACACTCTCCCAAACTCATCTACAAACCTTGCAGCTCCCCTTCGTCTTCACTCAACAACACAGTATCATCTGCAAACAACAGTACAGGGAGTTTCCAAACATTGCCTTCTCACACTAGGGCCGCTCCAACATCCACTGCCCGACCTTGTATCTCTTTTATAACCCCATCCATGTACAGATTGAACAACCATGCAGACATGACACATCCTTGTTTCAATCCAACCTTCATATGGAAAAATTCACTCAGTTTGCCATCCACACACACTGCAGCCTTAGCACCCTCATACATACTCTTCACTGCCTTCAACAACTTCCCATCCACCCCATATATTCTTAATACTTTCCACAATCCTTGTCTATTCACCCTGTCATATGCTTTCTCCAAAATAAACTACCAAGTATTTGGTGCCAAATTTTATTACAAATAGCTTTCATCCACAAATGGAACTGGAATAATGCTGACGGACATATTGATGATGTTTGCCAGCTGGGTTACATACCGTATATTTTTAAGTAATACTATTTGTCTTTCTATTGAATCATTTACTGTTTTGTTTTTGTCACCTTTTGTTTTCTTTGGTGACAGGAACATCTCTTACGCATTCTTTATTCTATGTCTTGAAATTCTTTGGTCCTAACCCTGACAGAGTTTGATCCTAAACGTGACATCCATGATCCCTCATTCCTGACTGCTGCATCAAAATAAATGCATTACAGGTAATGGAAATAGCACAAACCATACCCAGTGGAACCTAACGTTACCTTATCCGAAAACTGGTCCCAAGTGACATATAATTCCTTTCGACTTGTCTCAACTCTTGATGGTAAGAATTAAAAAAGGAATAATATGAGGCCAAACGAATAAAACAAGTATTAAAGGACTTCTTACTTCTGCCATGATGAGATTCTTGGAGCAGCGAGACGTTTACAGCGTTTATGCAAGTTTCCTAAGCGTCTCCTTCTTTGTTTCTGGGGCCTGAAGTTCCACGCTGGCAGTGCTACTTGCCTTCGATCAGATCAAAGTCAATTCAGCAAGTCAAAGACAGATTAGGGAACCTTCCACACATTCGTCTTCCACACCCATCTCCAAGGACGTAGGCAGAGTTGCCAATTCGTACCAACTAATTGTCGCTAGATTAACCTCAGAAAGTAGCAAAAAGTTGCTAAATAAAGTTAATAAAAGCACTTAAGAAAGTAGTTAACATAGCTGACATTTATCATATGCTGATCCACATCCTTGGCCAGCTACAGACTGATTAATACGGCAGAACATATGATTAATGTGTAGGACTACTACCCCTCACGCTGTTTATCTAACAATGTTATTATGTTGAAGGTTGACTGTTAATATCTTAATTATTATCCCCTGTAACACTTACAAGAAATTCAACACAGAAAAACAATTACTGATGAACACTGTTTCACATAGGTAGTAGTACTTACTATGAGATGATTAAACCAGATATAACATCCCAGTCTGGCTCATCTTCCTCATCAATGGCCTGACTGGATGCTACTGCATGAGAGCTCGAAGAGGATGCTTTGCTGTACGACTCCAGTTTACCGATGTTTCTTATTACTGCTTCTGGGATTTCATAGTTATGACAGCATATTCCCTGCCTACGTAGGCCATACTTTATGGTCAAGATTGCTCTCATGCATTCATGTGACTAAATACTCGTTCAACATCAGCATAAGAATGTGGTAACAAAAGCATAGTTAGAACTAGGTCAAGATCACTGTATGGGTTTTTACCTGTGGCATCCTTGTAGTCTATTTCTTTCTCACGGAAGAGTGTGAAAACCAATTGTATATTTCCCTTATTAAGAAGTCCAAGTTCCTTGGTAGATGGTCACTCGAGGCGTGACTCACTCCACGTTGCAAGGAGTGACAAACACACTTAATGAGAATCAATTGTGGATCCTCGGCCTTTAACTTTACATAAACACCATTATTCACTCATGTCATCACTGATGCATTGTCTGTTCCAGTGGCAATGGTTTTCTGTAAATCCACAGACGTGAAGAGATCGTGTCCATTCAACTAATATCTCTTCGTTCACGAACAATAATATTTCGATTTACTGCTTTGATTACAAAAATCTTTAAAAATATTGCCAAACTGCAATAAAAGTCTCCAAAATGTCGCTGAATAGCTAAATGCTAAAAAAAAAAAAAAAAGTAGCTAAGTTACATCAAAAGTCGCCAAATCTAGCGACAAAATTGCTAAATTGGCAACCCTAGACTTAGGTTGTTTACACTCTATGACGATGTCGACATCGGCCCTTAATTATTTGGAATAACCTAAATTTATATTTTTGCGGCTTAGTTTGACCAGTTTATATTCATGTTAATATCCATTTTTACGTTCATCATTTATAGCCTACCAGAAATTACTAATTAATGGCAAGCCGAAATGACTGATGGTCAAATGCGCTTACCATCAAATATTATTCTGATAAAAGAAACAAAATTGTGACATTTTTGGATATGATCGAACTCAGCGAGTGCAGTGCTGATGCAATATGTGATGTCAAAACTGTATTTAAGAAATAACGAACAAGATTTGCAGAAACTTTTAGCAACTGAGACTACCGGTGTTAATAATGGTGTTCGTGAAATCTAAGACGGCCCACGATTGCTGGGGATTCACCTGCGTGTCGCACTGCAACTTGCAGCCTTATGCTGCAAGTGATCATCTTCCCCAGCACCTCGGTTTTTTAATCAGGGAGACTCATCTGGTTCTCTCACTCGTTTGTGAGACAAATAAGGTAAAAGGAGCTTTATGGCTTGATAATGAAGGACAGAGCCTTGTGAAACTAGTAGTTAAGTTAGACATAATGGTTGGAGACTGAAACGGAGATGAATGGATGATTTAAAAACAAAAAAAGAATGCCGAATGATTTGCTTCGGTTGGTTAACTTCCTGAGCTCTAAGATCATCATCCCAGGAAAAAATTAACAGAAAGTGACGGTAGAAAGTTTCGTGGGACAGCAACCATACAGTATTTGGGTTATGCAGGTTTCCTGACGAGGCAGCTCGTAAAGCAACTGCGCAATCGCTTGCGTGATGAAGTTCGTGTCTTGACGTCATTATGTCATCGCTAAGTGCAAGTGAATGTCTCCAACCAGTTAAGCATAGATTCTGGATGTGTGTTTATGACGAAAGTACCCTCACCCGCATAGACTTTTAGCAAAGAAAATTACACCACACGGTGTACAAACAAGCTTCAGATACAATTCAGCTTCTGGACAGTAGCAGATTGCAAAGGTGACACTGAAAATAATCCGTACAGTGATCTTTCTGACCTAGCTCTGTCATTAATCTCATTACCACATGTTGAAGCTGATATTGAGGGTATATTTATCCAAATGAACACTGTAAAGTCAAAATTCAGGAACAGAATGAGTGTCAAGTGTATGAAAGCACTCTTAGTCATCAAGTATTGACAGAGACGTTATCATAACTAAGAGATACCTGAGGAGGTCATTAAGAACATAGGCACAGTGGAGGCTCACAAGAAAAATCGGGTAACAAGTTCACAAGATCCCCCAACCTATAACCTGGCCATCGAGGAGGAGCAATCAAGACTGGGATTTGACTGATTTATTTTAATCACCTTCAGAGTAAGTGCTGATGCTCACTGAAGTATTATTCGTAGAATTTGCGTTTCACCGTATTTTACTCATATCGTTATTTTGATTATTATGCATTCAGCCTGTGTGGGTTACTTATAGTGTTTTCATTGTTAAGTTTTTGTAGTATTTATGTTTAATAATTTAGTGACTTAGAGACCTAACTAGCGACCTTTATTTACACGAGTTGGCAACTCTGCTGAAAGGCAATGTTTGTGGGACCCTCAGTGGGATTCTCGAATACATTTACGATCTTTTCCATGACGAAATTAATTTGTTTCGCAGGGAGGAAAAAGGGAGAGCAGAATCTTC
>JAGKTI010016180.1:0-17359 GCA_018397915.1 Birgus latro
AGGGAGGAAAGAGATCAGGAAGAGTAGGGAGGAAAGAGAAGAGGAGGAGGGAGGGGGAAGAGAGAAGAGGAGGAGAGAGGGAGAAAAGAAAAGAGGAGGAGGGAGGGAGAAAAGAGAAGAGGAGGAGGAGGGAGAAAAGAGAAGAGGAGGAGGTGGGAGATAAGAGGAGGGAGGGAGGGAGAGAAAAGAGGAGGTGGGAGGGAGAAAAGAGGGGGGGGGTGAATAACTGAGGGAGGGAAGAAGAGAACTGGAGAGAAAAAGAGGGTGGAAAAGAAGAAGAAGAAGAATGGTAGCAGGGCAGTCCTTTATGTATGCAGTAGATCAGTGGACTGGTTGACGGTCGATTTTTTTTAAGGTAAACAATTTATTTGGGTGATAAATGTGCTGAATTATCCTATGATATAGTTAGTTTGACAAAAAAAAAAGTAAGAATTTGGAAGCCTTCAAAGTTGCACAAAAAGAGGTCGATGGCAGCGCGAACCTCGAGTGGCTGTGACGTCATAGGCCTAAAAACCCTGAGAAAAAATACGACTGCGATCGCCAGCTGTGTGATTATGGTTCTGCTGATTAGCCAAGCTTTGCTCCGTCCTGGCCAAGTCAGCAAATAACCGCCACTGGTGCTTTGTTCCACTGTGCAAGAATACAAGGAGAATCACACCAGAAAAAAAGATTTATCACTGTTTCAAGGGATGAAACCCAGGCAGCTGTGGTGGTCGGGAGTACACCACTGCTGCTGTTGTGAAGCGATTCGACGAAATACTGAATCGATGGTCATTTACCAAATCGGCACTTTTAAAGGGAAAATATAATTTCTATCACCATATAAGTTCATGCACAACTAACTATCAGAAATCCAGTAAAAAAAATTGTGCTTAATATGACTGTTAATAAAAAATCAGGTTTCAGAGATAAAATGTGCCAAGGTAGATGATATTTCACCTTCAGATCAACACACATTGACAGACTTCCATTTTGCATAAACATTTATTTAAACGCAAATAAATGTATGTACATTGTTAATCAATATTTACACAAAACAGAAGTCTGTCAAGGCAAACTGTCAGGCTAGAGGTGAAACACTTCTGCTAACTTCAGCAAAGTTTTGCTCTGAATCCTGAATTTTTATTAATAGTAAAATTGACCACATATTTTTGACTGGATTTCAGATAATTAGGTGTGTATGAACCTATATGGTGATAAAATTATATCTTTACATACACAGCTTAACCTAACCTACCAGTCACTTGTCAAAGAAAATCAATCCTAACTTTGGCTTAAGTCATCGCTAGGGATGTGAAATCTTTTTCTCCAGATCGGACTGGCTGTTACTTAAAAGATGTTCAAACATCACCAGTACATAAGACCAGGAAATCAGATAACCAAATATTCCACAGGTGTCTAGCTGTATACGGTCTGGCATATCTAGGAGGAAAAAACATTGAAATATTTCGGTCTTTGTGACTCCCCCCTACACAATACTGCCCGTTCTGGAGTAAGGATTTAGCAGTACTTATACTGATTCAGTTCATTAATCACTTCATTACGACTTTACCATCCCTAAACTTGATATCAAGCTACCGAGTTGTCCTACAGGTACCTGGGCAAGGTTCACCGTCGCTACTAGTCCCTAAAACCAACAAAACTACTGTATTCACTAAAGTACACACATAGCATACTTCATCAGTAAGAGAGCTATTGCACTAAGTCTTACTTGCCTATCATGATAATAACAGCTGAATATCACAGAAATCTTCCCTTTACTGGTATATGATTCCCAGACATTGTTGTGAGTGGCGAGCAGCTGTGACCCCGAAATGGGCTGTGACGTCACAGTGAGGGTGTATGTCTTGCACGAGGTACAATAATCTCCAACTTTTATTTACTATTTTTGTTGATTAATATTAAATCGGAGAAAAAATAATGATACTCTGACGATTACGAGTGACCATTCTACTTCTTTATGTAACTTGTACACAACCGTCAACCAGTCCATCCTGGATCTGTCTTCCTCTGACTGTATTTCCTACCGCCTATGACCTCCAGCCTGTCAAACGCAGTGTCCAGGCACCTTTCAGTGAATGGATCTTGGTTTTTGGTTTTATATATTTAAGGAACAGTATTGCTGGCCTGTAGCCTTTGGATCTATCTTCCTTGTATTAAAAAAAAGTGTTGAAAGGCTAATTGGTATGGTGAAATCGAAAAAATTTCCCCAAAGTCCCTTTTTCAGTCTTGAAAATTTTGCCCCTTCTTCCATCATAGCTAATATATATTTTACTAAACATACAACATTTAGGAACATCACTGGGTATTAAAAAAAGTTTGAGTGAACCATAGTAAATAAGTGGTGATCAGTTACCAAGACAGGGGATGGAGCAGTACCTTGGATGTTGGGGAGGGTATCTGAGGTTGACAGGCCTCTCTCTTATACAGAAGGGAGAGGGAAGAGGATGCAGCGTGCTTCTGCACAGCAACCATGTTGACATGCCACTGCAGATTTTTGACAGCCAGCTGCCAACAGACCATGTTTGATGGGATTTTTCAGCACAAATCAGAGTTTTCCCCAAGTAACGAGAATGAGAACAGGGTTTATCCCCATTTAAATGGTGAAAATTGCAAATGGAACCCATGTAACTGGAGGAGTCACTGTAGAAGTAGTAGCTTAATTGCAACCCCCAGGGTTATTTGAATGTGAACACAGAGAACTGCAGGTAGAAATTACCTTTTTCTTGCAGTCCACATTCCTCATTTACTGTTAATAAGGATGGAATTGAGGTATTTTATATAACAAGACACTGGAGCTACCTAATCATACCAGTGCCACCACATGAAGAAGAAGAAGAATAGAAACCTAGTGCCAAAATCCAGCACAAAGCCAGATCATCGGCTACAAGTTATGTATGCTGGTCGGGCCGGAAATACAGACACGGCATTGTGAAGAAATTGGGTCAATGGAAAAAGTATATCATATCACAGATGGGGTTAGTGACGTCAGGAATGGAGTTAGATGTTGGAAAGAAGACCAATAGAGGTAAGGAAGGACATGATATTATGACAAGAAAAATATGATGATTCTCGGAGAAAATCTGAAAGGAGGGGAGGACGTTGGAGGGAAGACAAAAAAGGAAAGGAAATACGTCACTGTCCAGTGTAAAGAGGACAATCAAGGAAAATATGACGTATAGAGAGAATGGTATTGCAATGCATACAGAGGGGAGGGTGACCACCAGACATCAAATATGAGTGGGTAAGTCTAGTATGACCAATTCTAAGACGAGCTAAAGCAGTCTCCCATCTCCTATTACGGTGGCAAGGGGCTAGCCAAGGAGAAATAAATGGTTTAACAACACGTAGTTTATTATTAGTGATAGAGTCCCAGCAAGACTGCCACCGGTGCTGAAGGAAGGAAGTTAGGGCAGGAAGAAAATCAGAGACTGGAATGAGGAAGGAAGGAGAGGCATCTTTGGCAACAGCCATGCGAGCCAACTGATCAGCACGTTCATTGCCCGCGATGCCCACATGTCCTGGAACCCAACAGAACTGGACTGTTTTACGACGAGAGGAGATACGGAACAACCATTCCAAGATACGAAGGACTAAAGGATGAGAAGCAGAAGGTGACTGAAGAAGGGATAGCGCACTATATGAATCAGAGAATATTAAAAATGAGGGAGAGGAGGCACGACAAATATACCGCAACGCAAAACAGAGGGCATATAACTCTGCTGTTAGAACACTTGCTTAGGTAGGAAGACTAAAATGATAAAAGGTGTCAGGAAAGAGGATCGCGAAGCTAACACCCTCCGGGGTTTTTGAACCATCAGTGTATATAGGGACTGCAGAGGAATGGCGGGAGAGATGGTCAGAAAACCGAGCACAGAGAATGAATGAAGAAGAATTGGACTTGGAATAGGGGAAAATGGAAGAACAAATGTGAGGTCGTGGAAGTAGCCAGGGGGGAAAAAGACATGTGCGGTAAGAAAAAACATTACTAATAGCAAGAGAGGAATGCGAGAGGAGAGTACGAGCTCGAATTGCAAAAGATGGCCTAGTTCTAGGAGTGGAAAACATGTCTGATGTCAGGAGTGGGAGGAAGCAGAGAAGGAGTATGAGGAAAACAGTGCAACTTAGCATAAGTACAAAGAGAAAGTAGAGCACGACGGTGGAAAAGTGATGGAACTCCTGATTCAGCATACAGACTCTCAACTGGGGAGGATTTAAAAGCACCAAGTGCCAGACGGAGATGCACAGAATCAAGTTGTTGGAGGACGGTGTCTGAAGCGGAAGAATAAACTTGGCAAGCATAATCAAGTTTGGAGAGAACGAGAACAATATGGAGCCGAAGGAGAGTAGCCCGATCAGCACCCCATGACACGAGACAAAGTTTGTAAGAGACGGAGGCGTTGCAAGGCTGAGATTTTCAAGGAGGCAATATGATCCTTCCAAGTAAGACGGGAATAGAAAAGAAGGCCAAGAAAGGAAGCAGAGGTTTTGTATAGAAGAGGTGAGCCATAGAGAAAAAGAGGTGGTTGGGAAATTAGATGAGAGCGAGTAAAAGTAATAGCGTGAGACTTAAGAGGAGAGAACTGAAAGCCATGAGAAGTAGCCCATTCTGAGGCAGCAGAAACTGCATGTTGAATAAGAGCACCAAGGGCAGAGATGTCAGAATTTGAGGCATATATTGCAAAATCATCTACATATAAAGAAGAGCAGACACCAACTGGGAGGCAGGATATAATCCCATTAATTGCCAATAAAAAGAGAGTAGTGCTAAGAACACTGCCTTGGGGGACACCTTCATATTGTGGGAAGGGATCTGAATAAGTATGCTGAACACAGACTCTAAAGAAATGGGATGATAGAAAATTCTTTAAGAAAACCCCAAGGGTACCATCAATCCCACAAGAACGAACTGTGCGTAAAATATGATAGCGCCAAGCTGTGTCATGAGCCTTCTCAAGGTCAAAGAACCCTGCGACCACAGATTGCTGAGTGACAAAAGCTGAGCGGATATATGTCTCCAGATTTAGGAGGAGAGTTAAGGTACCGCGAGCTTTACAAAAGCCAAACTGTGAAGGGGACAAAAGCTGTTTGGATTCTAGGAGCCACATAAGACGATGATTTATCATACGCTCGAACAATTTGCAAAGACAACTAGTAAGAGCAATGGGGCGATAATCTTGAGGGGCATGGCCTTGCTTTCCTGGCTTAAGAAATGGGAGAATGACAGCATTACGAAAAGAGGGAGGAAAGACACCCTCTGTCCAGATACGATTATATATAATAATAGGGCCAGGGCCTGGGGGGAAAGGTGACGGAGCATATTATAGTGTATGCCATCAGGACCCTCACAAGTGTTCTTACAAAGATGAAGGGCTGAGGACAATTCATGGAGAGTAAAAGGCGCAATATACGATTGACTAGACGACAGCTGGAAGACAACTGGCGTACATTCAGTAGCAGTTTTAAGGGCATGGAATTCAGGTGAGAGATGAGAACTGTTACTAACATTACTAAAATGAAGACCTAAGCCATTAGCAACTAAACGAGCATCTGCGACTGATTCCCCATCCAAATGGAGGACAGGGGAAGGCATGGGAAGATGTTTACCGGCTATTTTGCGTATACGTTTCCAAACGGAAGCAATGGGTGTATTTGTAGTAATGGTGGAAACGTATAATCTCCAGCTATGGCGTTTAGCCCGTTTAACTGTCCTACGAAGAGATGCGCGGGCCTTTTTAAACATTAGAAGTGCACTCTGTTCTTACTGGGTGTTGTGTTTACGTAGGTAGCTCTTCCAACGTGCACGTTTAACACGGAGAGCCACAGTACAATCCGGATTCCACAAAGGTACACACTTAGAAGCAAAAGGACGGGACGACCTAGGAATCGCAGTCAAAGCTGCACTTAGAACTAACACATTAAAATAGGTGAGCATGTCTAAAACAGTAGAGAAGGAAGAAGGAGGTACAGAAGGAATAGTTAGAGAAGTAAATGACGGCCAGTCAGCTTTCGGAAAACACCATCGAGGGGGTCTGAGTACGGGACAATATGTAGTTAGAGTAAGTTTGATAGGAAAGTGATCACTATATACAACATCAGAAAGAACAGCCCAGTGGAAATCTAAAGAAAGGGAAGGGGAGCACAGGGAGAGATCTAGACAGGAGAAAGTATGAGTTGTGGCGTCAAAATGTGTTGAAGCTCCTGTATTCAATAAGGATAAATCTGCATTAAAAATAAAAGACTCAAGGCGACGGCCACGCGAATTAGTAATGTCATCGCCCCATAATACATGGCGACAGTTAAAATCCCCCAGCAATAAAACTGGGGTGGGTAGCTGGGGTAATAAAAGAGATAAGGCAGAGAGGTCAATAGGCTGGGAGGGAGAGAAATAAACAGAAACCACCGTAATCCAACGTCCAAGAAACACACGAATAGAATAAAATTACATGGAACGGTGGTGTTAATGGACAGACGTTCAAGAGGAACTGTATGGCGGACTAAGATAGCTGTAACAGAAAGAGAAGCAGGAGAGAACAAGAAACAATTGTCAGGTATAGGTACCGGAGGGGAAGACAGACGGGGTTCTTGTAAGCACACTAAAGAAGGACAGTGAACTGAAAGAAGATAGCGGAGGTCATTGCGATGGGCTGTAAAACTTCGTATGTTCCATTGTAAAATAGACTTGTTAAAAAAAAAAAAAAAGTAAAACCCAACAGAAAAGCAGAGTTTAGGTAAAAGGAAATTAATACTAAAGATAAAATATAGTACACAGGAAGTAAAATATAGTACACAGGAACTAAAATATAATAAACAGGAAGTAAAATATAATATACAGGAAGTAAAATATAATCCATAGGAAGTAAAATATATGACATAGGAAGTAAAATACAACACAGAATAATAACATAAATTACCGAGTCGTTACGATAGTAGGGATAAGGGTAGAAGGTGAAATTGGTGGATGAGCGGAATGGTCTCTATAGCCTGGAGGCATGGGGAGAGACTAAGGGGAAGGAGTACTGTGAGAAGTGGAAGAGGAGGGGGGCAAAGAGGAGGGGATAGAAGGTGAAGGAGAGGGAGAGGAGTGGGAGGGAGGTCAGGAGGTACAAGATGAATTTCAACAGAGAGAATGGAAGGAGAGGATACAGCATTGGCTACTGGATTTGGCGTGGAAGTTAAAATATAATCCATAATTTTGGGAATAGTTTCACTGTCGTCATTGCCTGAGGGTTTGGTGTGGGCGGTCCGGGGATGTGACTGAAGAGATTGCTGAGATACAGGTTTTGACGAGGCAGTGTGTGTCGATCGGGAGGGGCGGGTATTTGTTGCACGGACTTTACGAGCTGGAGAAGAAGGAGGATGGGCAGGAGAGGCCTTAGAGTCTGATGCGATGGGCAAACTGCGTTTACTATTAGAGGAGGGTGGGGGTCGGGTGTTGCGTTGGGCCAGGGGTGCCAAACGGCGGGTCTGAGTAACAGAAGTGGAGGAGTGAGAGGAGGGACGAAGTTGTGGACAGGGGGAAGGACAAGGAGAAGGAACAGGTAAAGAAGGAGATGGAGAGGAGGTAGGGGTAGAGGAATCTAAAACAGAGAAAGAATTAGAGATAGGAACAAGAGGGGTCTGTAAGGGAAGGTCTGAGGTAGAGGGGAGGTGCAGGTGAGAGGAGGGAGAGGTAGAAACAAGAGTACTGGGAGGAAGAGAAGGGGAGACTGAAGTCACAGGTGTAGAGACAGAGTGAGAGGTGGGAAGACGAGAGGAGGGAGGAGAGGAAAAGGGGGCAGTAGATACAGAGACAGGTGCAGAAGGGGAAGTAGTAGTAGTACTGGCACTAGAAGTTACTATGGCAGAAGGACGGGCTACACGTGCGTAGGTAACGTTAGGATGGTGACCGAGGTTGCGAGCTCTGCGACGAGCCTCGCTAAGGGAGAGGCCAGTTTTCCAACGGATAGTGGATACTTCAGATTCAAAAAGGTAGACGGGACATTGTCGGTGGGTGGCAGAATGGCTACCATGACAGTTAGGGCAGCACCGGACGGTGGTAACACAGTCTGAAGGGGCATGGCTGGCCAGTGCACAGTTGGCACAGACTGCAGATGAGCGGCAGTATTTGGCGGGGTGGCCAAAGCGCCAACAAGATGTACATTGGCGAGGAGGCGGAATATATTGGCGTACTTGGAGGACAGTGCCCCCAATAATAACTGTGGAGGGTAGATTACGTGAGGCAAAGACTATTTTAACAATATTGGCTGGTTCTTGTTGGCGTCCGCGAGGAGGAATTGTGTAACAATGTACTGAGCGGATTGGGTGATGCTATTCTGAGAGGATTAGCTCTATGTCAGTGGAGCATTCTGCGAAAGGCCTCTGGTTGAAGGACATTGATGATGGTAAACGGACAGTGCCAGTGGATAAATTAAGCTGAATATCTGGGGACACAGAGATGGGTTGACCTGAGTTGTTGACTAGTGATGCCACCTTCTCGGCTTGGGCGGCATTGTGAACAAGGAGGCGGGAACCATTCGGACGAGCCGAGAAGGTGACATCCCTGCCTACCTGTCGAAGTAGAGAGAGGTGGAGCGAGATGCATCGAGGATATTTAAAAATTTAGACCATGTCTGTGTATCGAACAGAGAGGAAGTGAGGGAAGGGGCTGGCACTTACGAAGAAGGACGAGGTCTGGAGAGAGAGGTAGAGGACATAGAAGCAACAGAGACAGGAAGTGAAGGAGGAAGGTAAGGATGAAGTGTGATAATAGTAGAGGGGCTGATTGAGGTAGACGGAACAGAAGCTGGAGGAGTGGAAGACACAGTAGGTACGGCGAATGGGGTGTTCACTGTAACTGAACTTTTAGGAGGAGGGGAGGAAGTCGAAGCCATGGTTAAAAGCGAGTCCTGGGTCGTCACCGTAATCGAGCCAGTAGTAGTATAGTAGTAATATTGTTTTCCATAAAATGTAATTGGTAGTTTTCACCACCCCACCCCCCACCCACCATGGAGCCCAACTAGGGGAGGCTGATGTTGGGTCAAACTCACCCAACAGCCTCAGGGATAGCGGAAGAGGTTTCTTCGGACACTGTTTGGTGTGAAGTGGCAGCCGCGGACCAATACAGTGCCCACCAAACAGCGCCCGCTTGACCCTAGCCGAGGTTGACTGAATCAACACAGGGCCAGCCGATTTGCCCAGCGGGGCCACACTGGACCACCCGTCTTACCCCAACCCCGCTACCAAAGGAGCGTGTTGTCCACCACAGGGAACTACACCCTGCCCCATGGTGAACTCAACTCCCAGATAGAGGGGCGCAGGGAATACACAGGACGCCACGCACGGCAGACACGTAGGGAGGAGACAGTCTCACCCAAGATGACAAAAGGGGCGGAGACTGGAACATCACCAGTAGACCTCCACTACCTGGCGATGACAGGGAAAAACGGAATAAAAAAGAAGCAAACAGAATAAGAAAAAGGGCCTCGCAAAATTAGTTGAGGCAGCGACAGGGACCCAAGGAGGGGGGGAGAGGGCAAAGTAGAGACCCCACCATAGGTCCCCCACTCATCAAGACCCAATCGACGTCTCCGAAGCCCCCCCACGACAACAGTGAGCGAGGAAACGGGGGGGGGGCCACCACTTGAAGACATCCCTCACCTGCAACATGTCGGTATTAAAATTATATAAATAATGTATACAGTAATGTTAAGGTTTATTAAGAAGAAAAATTCACTAAGTAGAAGGTGCCGTGAAGCCTTGCATGGCACTTAAAGTACTTGCCATAGCTGCCTCTTGGAAGGGTAGTAGGGAGCCATGCAGCTTAAGGGGAGCACACTGGACTGCCAACTATCATTATGTAGGCTAAAACTTTTCAACCATATGTATTTTGTATTCTTGCTACTACAAGACAATTTTATTCAGCTTACAGGCAACGTTGACAGCTGGAGGACTTAGATACAGCCACCTTTAGCCTCTCCATTAAGTTGAGTAAAATTTGGTAATAGTGAGATTGAAATGTAACTTGGCATCAGACTAAATTGGTTTGTGTGGTGAATACTGGTTGTTGTTTATAGTTAGGTGCATTATTAATGGATTTGAAATATTGTCAAAGCACTACAAAGCTTTCTGTGCCACCTGGAATATGGCTGTATGTGTTGCCAGACATCTAATTGCTGAGGTATCCAAATTAGGTGGAACAAAACTTGGCAGTGTTGTGGTTTAGATGCTGAAAATGGAAGCTTTTTAGATTTGTTTGGTATTTTATAATTTCCATATAAGATTGAGTAATGTTTCACCACTTTCTGCCCTTCCCAGCCGGCTACTCTTCAGATGTAGATGGCGGGCTTGGTGTTGTAGGCTGAAGTCAAAAGAAGGACAAGAAGAAGGCAAGTCAGAGGAAGTGTTGGAGCAAATATCGAATTTACCACACGAAGGACATCAGCAGCTGTCTCACGTTGACATTTTTACATTTATGAATACAGTCATCCAAAAAAGTTTTGGCCATTTTAACACACATCATTTTAAAACAAGGACGAAGCATTTTGATATATGGGGCACCCTGTAATTATAAATGCAGATATTGTCCATGGTAACTGTGAACGAAATCACATACAGTAAACTGTCACATATTGGTTGGTATACTTTTTGAGGAAAAGCTATTAGATTCATGTGTGTCTGCAGAACTCACACATTTTCACAACCCTCGATCCTGAATGAAATCACATAACTCGTCACATTCCGAATGATATATTTTTGGCCACATTGGATGGTTTATTTTTTGAGGCAATGCCAATTCATGTGCGTATGTAAAACTCACATTTTCACCATCTGTCGATCCTGATTGAAGTCACAAATCGTCACATTGGATGGTACAGTATATTTTTTTCAACATATTTGGTTGTATATTTTTTGAGAGACTGCTGATAAATTAATTTTCACAACCATCGATCCTGTACGAATTCACAGTTCGTCACACATTGGTTGTTATATTTTTTGGCTACATATTGGATGGTATATTTTTTGAGTGTGTAAAAAGATTCATGTGTATCTGCAAAACTTGCTCATTTTCACCACCATTGATCCCCAGGCGTGTGATACTTTTTTGTTGACTGTACAATAATTAAAAAATAAGGGAATTTGTAAACTTGTGTAAACCTTAATGTTCTGAGGGTTAAACACACTATTTATAAATCTTTGGCTACCCATTAAGTCACCCATCTCCTCCCATTATTATTATTATTACTACTACTACTACTACAGGTATACCCCAGCTTAGTGATGGGGGTAGAAATACAGTACCACCATACCCCACCTAACAATAGCCAAACCCCAGTTTAACGATGGGTTTAGATTTTACTGATTTTGATATTTTAGACGTAAATTTTGTGTTTAGGTTGATTTGTTTTAGTCATAGGTGAACATTGTCATTTTGGGGTACAGTTTACTAAGTTTAATTTTTTCCAGTCATTTTTGACAATTTTCAAATTTTATTTTTGGGTTTAGGTGAGTTACAAACTGCTTTTAGGCTTAGTTTGGCTTGTTTTAAAGCTATTTGGGGGTTTAGGTGAGCTAGAAACTTGTTTTGGGACTCTTGGGTGGGTTGAGGACTTGGTTGGGGGGGAACCCAAGGCTCAAAAACACATCCCTATTTTTAACTCTACCCCGATATACGATAATCCGCCTAGCAATGGGTTTTTACTTAACCAATTGCATTGTTAAACTGGATTATACCTGTATTATTACTTGTACCTTTTTCTGAATCTAAACCTTACCTGAGCCCATCATGAACTGGGAAAAAAGTGATGATCGATTAGCTATTACTGTTGTTGTTGTTGTCATTATTATTATTATTATTGTTATTATTATTATTATCATCATTATTATCATAATCATTATTATTATTATTTACTGTTTGGCATGAGAACACAATTGGAAGTGAGAGATGTGGAAATAGGGTTGGAGAGGAATGTGTGTGTGGAGTGAGAGATGTGGAAATAGGGTTGGAGAGGAATGTGTGTGTGGAGTTTAGAATGGATAGGATAAGAAATAATGTGATTTGTGAAAAGCATGAAGTAAGGAAGTCTTTAGACAGTAAGACTGAGGTTGTGTGTGCATGGATGGTATGGTGATACAGAGAGAATGTATTGAAATAGGAAAGTGAAATGGGTGTATGTGACTGATGCTGCATTTGTACCATCACATCATGGTCATACAGTTTCTTACATAGTCATAGTTTCAAAAAATACGGTCCAAAGTCTGACACTCCCTGAATGTGTTTTGAAATCTGCTACTGGAGTCATTCAAGTTTCATACTCCCATGTTGCTATCAAACAATCCATCTCACCCTGATCCTGCCTCCTAGCTTAAGTGTGGGGGCTGCCACCATGGACATAGTATTCGTTAAATAGGAATTGTACAGTGTTTTATCTTAATATAAAATACAGTATTGTATTTGTTAAATAGGAATCATACATTGTCATATCATAACTGGTATGATGTCATATTGATATTACTATCAGTTTAGTCAGTGATGTAAAATTGCTGATACATGTTACCCCCTGGCAATGTTTTCAGTTCATCTTCAGAAGGCAAATTTTATGAACAGATAACTCATTTCACTTGCATTTACCCACAGACCCTCCCTATAACAGTCTGGTTGGGGGAGCCTGATTCGATAAAGCCAAAAATCCATTATATCCGATGGTCCCTCTGAGGTGGGATTTCATGCGCATTTCAGAATAAATTAGTTCAGTAGCATATTGTAGTTCTAAAAATGAAAACTATACCCATTTTATATTAACTTGGCCCATAACTTCACCCTGTTGCAGTTTATTTCACATCCTTGTTGGAGTAATCCTGTGCACCCTATTTAATGGACATTGTTCATTTTGGCTGACAGCAGTTTGGTGGCTTTGTGGTGTCCGTTAAATCTGATATCTGGTTTATCAAGGTGCGTTAAATCTAGGGCCTTGTGTATTTTGATCTGTATTTGCATTGCTTTTTAAATTTCTAAAGATAATAATGTGGACAATATCTACAGTCTGCCTTTGTCTCAGTATGCAGCATAAGGAGAATAATTGGGAAGTCAGGTATGAGTTGATGAGTATGTTAATGTTGGCATCCAGTGGTGGCTTGGAGCATTGGAAGTAAGCTGTATTGTTGAGATTCGTAAATATCCCATAATGCTTTGGGATGCTGTCAGTGGCTAGGGGATAATAACAGTCTACAGTACAAGCTGGACTACCTAGCATTGTCAGTAGTACCAGAGTAGTTTAAAGGGTTTTGCTGAGGAAATCAACTGTTAACAGCATAAATATGCAATGTAATAGATGAATTTAGGGTCAGTATTTCAGCAGCAATACTCAGAATTATTAACTAAGAAGAATGGGTTCATGATAAGCAGAATGAGTAACACCTTCATGGAAGCAATCATAAAGTATTAAAGTTTTGCTGGTGCCACGTGTCTGGCTATGCAGCTGGGACTTTTTCTATATAGTAATGATAATAATGAATGCTTGACATGTATAAAATTGTATGACTAATGATGAATCATATAAAAGTCAGCCTGCAGCAAGGTATGCCAAGAAGGTGGATGTACGTTATCATTGTGTATAGTAAAGGAAGGTACAGACAGGGATCCTAGGGAATTGATAGGAGTTACAGATCATTAGATGAGTTGTGTGTGGGAGAGCTACCTGCCTCACCTCTCCCTGCTACTTCTCATACCTTCCTGATTCATGCTTTCCCACACACCTGTTTTCTTTGTGTGCAGAGTGCATTGAATTCCTAGGATGCAAAATACTCTTGATATGTTAAAGAAGTGCAGTAAGGAAGAGTTGAAGAGTGTGTGCTTAGATTATGTGGTCATTTGGAGAGAATGGCTGGAAACAGGGTGGTGGAATTTTAATATGTGAGTTTGTAGGTGGGAGGAGGTGTTGGAAAGCATTATGTATGAGTTTGTGGGTGGGAGGGGGTGGTGGAAAGGATATCATTGTGTTCGTAGGTGGGAGAGGGTAAGGGTACTATGTTGGTCTAAATAAATTCATGGTTCACACCTTCCATGATAGAGCATATTTACTTTATCTAGTTCTTCATGTTAGACTTGTTAATAACATCACCTCTTTAATAAGCAGTGTCTTTCAACACCCAGTATTCAGATACTTACAGGCAAACAAAACCTTCAGAACATTAGGTAAGTGTTTGTGAATTATAAAGACTTAGAAAAAGAGTTTGTAAATTACTACTTGTCATTTTAAATTACTGTACACTCTCTCCAAAAATATCAGCCTTGAGATTTGATGGCTTCAGACAGCATTGCAATGCACAATTTTTAAGCAAGGCAAATATTTCTGATTGGATTTGTTATATAAAAATTGATCATCCATCCACCCAATTCGATGTTGCCCCATGAGGAGCAGAGGAGCCCGGGGTTAGGCAAGTTGGTCCTGACATTTAAGATGAGAGTGACCAGCATAATTACTAAAAAAAATTGAATGGATTTGTTTTATAAAACTATGATGTACTAAAAAACAATCATAGTCATTTATGTAAACTTATTGGATTTTTTTCTCCCTCAATATGTAATGTCAGAAATGTTGAGATACTTCTTGGATGAAGTGTACACAAGGTTTTATCTTATTTCTAAATTACTTTGTAAATATATTGTTGTTGTTTATGTATGTCCCTCCCTCCTTACCTCCACATAACCTGCATCCCACTTACTATCTCCACTCCCAATCCTTCCTCCTCATGCATAATCCTTTCTCCTTCCTCATCCACCCTCATTCTTCTTCCTCTTTTCATAGTCTTCTCTTCCTCCTCCCTCACCCCCTGTTCCACACCCATCCCCTCACCCACTATCCCACACCCTCAGCCTGCTCCCTCATACCCACTGTATCCATAACACACCATCCTACACCCACACCTGCATCCCACATCACACACACACACACACACACACACTTGACATCTCAAAGGCTTTTGATCAAGTCTGACATAAATCTTTAAAATCTAAACTGCCCCCTGACAGTTTCTACCCTATCTCCTTTATGGTTATTCTATAGCTGCTGTTGTAGACGGTCACCGTTCTTCTCCTAGATCTATCAGCAGTGGTGTTCATCAGTGCCTGTCCTATCACAAACTCATCTTCCTTCATCAGTGACCTAAGCTGTACATCTAACCCTAGTCACTCATACACTGATGACTCCACCATTCACCTTTCCATTCGCTTCCCACAGCATCCATCTCAGTAGTTACTTCAACAAACAAGGGATGAGGCTATGGCACACCTAATGTCTGACGTGGTTCATAACTCTGATTCTGTTAAAAGTAGTCATTTTTACTGCATCAGAAACTCATCTTACATCTTTCAACCTGCCAAATATTCCACTGGAGTATCCTGTAATTTTTAGCAATGTCCAACTCCGTCCTGCATCATCTTTAAACATACTTAGGGTTCCATTCTCTCGAGATTTATCTTGGAAAGATCGTGTTACTTGTAAAATCTCCAAGAGGTTAAGTGTGGTAAGCCGACTCTGTGTCTTCTTTACTCCAGCACAGTTGTTGACTTAATACACGGGTTTTAGTCGTCCCTGTATAGAATACAACTCAGTTGTGTGGGGAGGCTCCCCACATACGTCTCTTCTCAACAAGATGGTGTCAAAGGCTTTTTGTCTCATTAACTCACCTCATCTTACTGGCCTCCTTCAACCTCTGTCTCTCGGCCACACTTACACCTTTATCTTTTTTAATCTAATTCAGTGGTCACTGCTTGACTGAAGTGTCTGCTTGCACCCATCTGGCAGCAAACTCCCGTTCCTTTTCTCTACCTACCTAATGCAAGAGTTAACTGCTATTTCATGCATGCAACAGGTCAGCTCTCGAGCTGACTCCCTGTGTATTTCGTACTGCCAGTGACCCAGTCTTTCAGACGCAGTTTGTCTAGGCATCTCAAAATGAATGGATTTTTAATTTGGCTCTGTTATTGTGTGTTTTTTTTTTTTTTTTAAATTCTTGGGATCAATCTTGCTGGCTTCTGCCCTTTGGTTCCTTCCAATAAAACACATACACATACATACATACATTCGCATCCCGTCTCACCCTTACCCTCATCCCGCACCTTACCCTTGCCCCTCATACCTCACTCTCACCCTCACCACTGTCCTGCAGCTTAAGTTTCACCCTTTTATTCCACACCCACTCCCCATATCTTACACGCTAATTCTCGAATTCACACCCGCCTACACTATCCCTGAACCTTACCCTCAGCCACTATTTCACACCCATACCCTTTCATCCTATCCCACACCATCACTTTCCCTATTCCACACCCTCTTCCTCACCCCCAAATCTCACACCTACATCCTCTTCCTCACCCCCTTATCTCACACCTACACCCTCTTCCTCACCCCCTAATCTCATACCCACACCCTCTTCCACACCCCCTAATCTCACACCCACACCCTCTTCCTCACCCCCTATCTTACTCCCACATCCTCTTCCTTACCCCCTATCTTACTCCCACATCCTCTTCCTTACCCCCTGTCTTACTCCCACCCTCACCTGTCCCCCATTGTACCCTCACCCTGCTGTCACACATTCCCATCCCCCCTCCTACACCCATAAACCAATAATCTACACCAGGGCTGTTCAACTGGCGGCCTGCAAGCAAAATCCAGCCAATGACGCATTTTTCATCGGCTCAGAAGAATGAAAATAAATCTACAGAAAACAGTTTTGCTTTCTGAAGAAAGAAAATAAAGTTTTGCTTTGTTTTCTGAGTGGAAAATATAAAGATGATTGAGTTATTCGTTTCATTTTATAAGTCTTTAGATAGAGGGAAATAAATGAATGTGAAATAAATATATGGCTCCTTTGTCGGTCTGAGTTTCATGATTCGGCCATGCTCCCAAACAAGTTGAATGGCCCTGATCTACACCCTTATCCACACCCTCACCCACTGTTACCCCCTGTTCTGCACCCACTCCCTCATCCCCCTAGCCCACACCCACACCTTCATCTGTCTCACACCTACACCTTTATCTTCTATCCATATCCTTATCCCCTACCCCACTCCCATATTGTCATCCCCTATCCCACACCCTCATCCCCTATCCCACACCTTCATCCCCTATCCCACACCTTCATCCCCTATCCCACACCCTCACCCTTATCCCCTATTCCACACCCTCACCCTTATCCCCTATTCCACACCCACACCCTTATCCCCTATCCTACATCCACACCCTCATCCCCTATCTGACACCCACACCCTCATCCCCTATCTGACACCCACACCCTCATCCCCTATCCCACACCCACATTCTCATCCCCTATCCCACACCCACACCCTCATCCCCAACCCCACACCCCATATCTC
>JAGKTI010016181.1:0-19670 GCA_018397915.1 Birgus latro
TTCAAATGGGAATAAAATCGTCAATTTTCACCCGATTTACTCCAAATTTGATATGTGACATCTTTGACTATAATTAATGATATCCTGTTTTGCTTATACGTCAGCACTAGAATGACTGCCGGGGAGGGGTTTGCTGTGCCTTGTTTTCATTAATGTTACAACAGTAGGAGGAAAGACTACTCAGAGATACATCTACTTTCATTAACATCATAACTCACAATTATACAACCGTGTTTAGTACAATATATCCTAACATATCTCTAGCCTACTGTAAATCTGTACCAGTGGAGAGTAGCATATCTCACACGAATACTAGCATATGCAAGATTTACACACAACACCTATCGCTATATTTCCTTAACTAGGCGGATATTGGTCCTGTTGCATATTTTCGTAACTCTGTGAGAGAATAAGACATGACTATAGCTCTACATCCTTTCCATAGCACTTTCTCGAGACTAGCAGCATTTTCTAGTGTTAATCTCTTGCTGTAGCTTAGCAGTGAAGATAAAGACATGCCAATTTTACGCCTAATAAAAGTGAACAGAGTACAGTCAAAGGAGACATACCCAATAGTTAATTAATACCACAACATCGACATATAGAACATCAATCTCAAAACACAAAACATCACATCATCATCATAACTTAGATTCTAACATTTACTTGCGCCACGGGATTTTATTTTTTCGCCCATCAGGGTTTACCCTACTCGGGGAGGCATCTCACATTGGTTAACCCTTTCAGCAAGATGTCACCTCAATTAAATCATTAACATTACCCCCAGACGACCTGATTCAGCATAGGGATGGGGTTGATGAAGGCTGCAGCTAACTCCACTTCTAAGGATAACTGACGTTGAATATAATAGTCTGCGGTCAACTTTAGCTCAGTATAATCGTCTGGCTAACTCCTTCACTTTTAAAACCATCTTAAGCTGAATCTAACTGTATGTGGCTAACCCCATCTCGAAACGTCTATCCCAAGCTGAATATAATAATCTGTGGCTGACTCCATTTCGAAGTCTTTATCATCAACTGAGCATAATCATCTGTGGCTAACCCCTTCACTTATAAGTTTATTCTAAGCTAAATGTAATCTGTGACTAACTCCACTTCGAAGAATCTATGTTAAGGTATATGGACTTGTCTGGAATTAAAAGAACAAAAGTAGTGTTTAATCTAGGAGTGACGTATTGGTTTCCGTGACTGTACTGGTGGCCCTGGGCTGCCCTGCTTGCGCGCCCACCTGTAGAAGGATCACCAGGTAGGTCACCATCATACTGCCCAGCTGTACCACAAACAGATAAATATAATCGTCTGAAGTTGACATAATAACATAAAAATAGCATAAATAATCCATCTTGATACTGAAGTCCGTTCGCCTCTCTGTTACTGGTGGATTCATAGACGTTTTATGTGACGTTGTGGACTAAGGTGTATATAAACATTCATCTGTGTGTGATAATATGCCCTTTGACCGCTACTTCTTATTCGAGCACACATGATCCCAACGATGAGAAAGAGGCATGAGAGGCGAGCGGACTTAAGTATTTTACTGTACATGAAGGAAGAAGACTTAAATTTATGCCTATCGATTGCACGAAGGTCATTAAGGCATACCATCAGTTTTTTTCTTTTCTCTTTTCTTTCTTTCTTTTTTTTTTTTTTTTTTTTTTTTTTTTTTTTTTTTTTTTTTTTTTTTGCTAAGCCCCAATCACCTCCCCCCTCCCCCCAAGTACGTGACCCGCAACAGTCTAATTACATCCAGGTCCCCAACTGCTGTACTGCTGGATGAAAAGGGATACAGAGGAAACAAACTTAGTCCAACAGGCTTACCGGCTTGAGAATAAAATAAAACACGTCATTCTTTTCTGTATCGTTGCTGGCTGCACTCTGTAATGTGGGACGCAGGCTAATCAAATCTAATTATAATCATACATGTTGACTATCCATAACATTTCACTTATATTGAAAGTTTGGCTTCTTTATATCATGGCTGGCTGCACTTTGTAATGTGGGATGCAGGCTAATCAGAACTAATATCCATAAGTGTTCCATTCATGACCGTCAGAAATTGAAGGCTTCCTTGTCGTTCATGCAAAAACAAATTCTAATTATACAAGAAAATGATCGCAGGTTTCTTAGTGAATTTGGGATGCAGATTTCCGAAATGTGGTTGAGTTTGGCACTATCTTTTTTTCCAGGAGGATTAAGCCAAGTTGGAGCTGAATTAGGTTAGATTAAGTTAGACTATATTAGATTGGGTTATGTTAGATTATGCCGCGGTTAAATATACTCAGTGAGATCATCCTAAGAAGAGAGAACTTACTATGCGATTTTGAAATGGCCTACAGTTAAAAAATAATGCCGGTGTGGGACAGAATTTAGAATGCTGTGGATGTGACATAACTTACAGCAACAAGTGTGGAGTTGTCCAGTGTGTACCATCCGTTCATGTCGAATCGCTGCAGCGGTGCCAGCAGCTCAGCAGTCTGGTACAGCTAAGTGAGGTAGGTGGAGAGGCATCTTTTAACTCTACTTGTAAGCGCGTCTAAATTATGTACTGGTATGGATAGCTCAAAGACAGATAATATATGGAACCTTTTCAGGGAAACCAACAGGTCAGTCGCCTGGTCCAGCTGAAGTGTGGGAGTACAGGCACGTATCAAGTTCATTCACAACAGTACTTAAGTTATTTAGCGACAGCGAAAGGCCAAAGAATTTCGTTTCCAATGTACACAAATGTGATAAGTTACTATTCTTGAAATGTGGGTATTGGCAATGATTTGGGGTAAATACACTGTCCAGCACTTTGCTGCAAAACGTCTTGTCAAATACTTTCCGTAACTCAACAAGTCACCATTGTCATCATCATCATTATTATTATCATCTTTGTTGTTGTTGTTGTTGTTATTGTTATTATTATTATTATTATTATTATTGTCATCATCATCATCATCCTTCATACCGAAGGCAATGGTATGCAGGAATTTCTATACTTCAGTATCGGCATCTGTTGAAAGATCTCATAGTGTGCTGAGATTATGAACAACATAAAAAATGTAAAACTAATTAAGCTTTCTGCGCTGTTCAAATTACCCATGTTTTTCTAACTACAGGCAATCTTCATTTAAAGTCAGGAATGTTCTAAAAATGATAACCTTTTCTATACAACTAGCTCTAAAAATTGGATGCAACTGGTTGACCACATCTGAAGACAGGTCAATTAGTAAAAGTAGATTTATGTCAGCTGGCCTCACAAAAATTATTCAAACTGATCACCTTCTCTCCATTTTACTGATTCTGATCCCGGACCTCACTAACCAGACCCACTTACCTACCACCAGGGGCTCAAGATTTATGGAGGGGAGATTTTGTGACCCCAACATCCCTTCCGCCCAGTAGCAATAAAACTTAAGAGGAAGCATTTACGAACTTGACTCTAAACTTCAATGGGAAAGTGTACGTCAAAAAGGCGACTTGAATCAAGAACATACTGTACAAAATTTCCAGTTCAGTAGTCCTCTTGTTACGAACTTTTCATCTCATCTGTGTGTGACGATAAATAGTATAATTTGAAATATATAATTTGCAGTACTAAAACTCGCACGACTCCTCATTCTTACCTCAGCTCTTGTGGTGTAGTCTGGGGTTTCACTGGCTTGCTTCTTTAGCATATCGGCAGCCTTTTTCATCTGAGAACATACGAGATAAGAAGTACAGAATGGTCCGTAAAAAGGAGGCATCTTATGTGTTGTGGGTACAGCTCAGTCTGCTTGTGTAGGCGTGGGTGTGGTTGTGAAAGTAAGAAATTAATGAATGATGCACGGTAGACATTGATGACGCTGGCTGAACCTCCCCTGCAACATGAGAAGTAGTTTGGAGCAGAGGAGAGTTATATAGGAAACCTTCTGTATAGTGACAGTTCTTGACACTGACAAAAATACTACCGCTTTTACTGTTCTTCATCCAACAAAGGTGATGGTAATGCAATAATAGGTTAGAGAGATTGAGAATATGAACTTCAGTGATATTAACATGATTGAAACAGTGGGACGTACAGACGGGACGCAGGCAGACGCTTCACAGGACACGAGAAATCAGACATGAATACGTGGACTACCCTGTATTAACGAGGATTATTTATTCATTTTTTATTCCAGTAAAAACTTCAGGACTCTGGGAAACGTTGTCGATGAGGATCAAGCAGGAATGGGTGATCACTGGCAAATGTGTGGTGAAAACTCATTAGTGACACAATTGAACATTATTCATTCTCCCTTATGAAAATCTACCAGTTCTGTGCTTCTACCAGTCGCCCCCTTCGTATCACTCGTTTTCTGTGAACCGGAGGACAGTCATTGCACTTTTCTTCCTTACCGATATTCTGTTAACGTAAATGTGGGTTATAGGAGCCTCACTTGAAATGGGAAGGGTGGGAGGAAAGGAAGAGTGAGAGGTGCAGAAGGGAAGGGTGAGAGATGCGGAGGGATAAGAGGTAAGGAAGGATGAGTGGTTTGGAAGAGGTGGAAGGGTGAGAGGTGTGGAAGGGAGAGAGGTGTGGAAGAATGAGTGGTGTGGAAGAGAAAGAGGTGTGGAAGGGTGCGAGGTGTGGAAGGGAGAAGGGTGTGGAAGGGAGAAGGGTGTGGAAGGGAGAGGGGTGTGGAAGGGTGAGAGGTGTGGAAGGGAGAGGGATGTGGAAGGGTGAGAGGTGTGGAAGGGAAAGAGGTGTGGAAGGGAACGAGGTGTGGAAGAGTGAGAGGTGTGGAAGGGTGAGAGGTAAGGAAGAGAATGTGAAAGGTGAGGTAAGGTGGGTGGTGGGGAAGGGTGAGAGGTGTGGCAAGGAAGAATGAGAGGAGTGGATGAGAAGAGTGAGAGGTGTGGAAAGATGAGAGAAGAAGAAGGTGCAGGATACAATGAGAGGCCCGGGCTGACCTTATTGACGAAACTCTGGCCCATGGAGCAGAAGTCAGTCACGGCGATGGAGGAGAGGAGAAGGAAGATGGCGAACAAACTGGACGGGTTTAACATCACGCCATAGAGGCTGGCCACACTCATTTCCACACAGATGAGCAGCACTGTGGTCACTGCGGGTAGGAAGCACTGCACCAGACGCCCGCGGGTCACTTCCGTCTGAGAGGAGCACAGAACGGTATAGGGCAGTCCGCAAATAGCGCCCCACCTGAGTCACTTGACGGTATCTTATATGTTGTATGGGCCCGCATTCTCGTCGGTAAAGGAAGCTCCCTAACAACTTCTCCCAGGCGACTTGCTATGCTTATTACACCTTACTGTCCTATTCTGTGTTATATAAATCCTTCAAACATCGCCATACTGTGCATAAATAACGTACAGAGGGATGTCAACCAGCCATATCCAAAAATAACTAGCTTAGGAAGAGGTACTAGGAAGCCTCCTTACCCAACGAAAATACTGGCCTTGGTGTAAGCATAAGAGTAGAACATGGGAGTGAGAAGTGAATAAGTGGGGTAGATACTGATAGCGCTAAATGAGCCGTTCCCACAATACACGAGAAGTCACCCGGCGGAATGGCTACACTTGCTCATATTTTCGTCAGTTTAGGAGGGCTTGTAGCACCTTTTCCTTATAGATGTATTTTGCACATTATACGATATCTATACACTCTCATGCACGCCGTTCATGTCTTTTCTATCTATAACCAGACGCCATGATCCCTTAAGGGGTTGCCGTTTGACTATGAGTTTGTTGTTTTACGGGGAGGGGCACTAACCCCCCCCCCCCGACAACCCTCTTGTTGACACGTAGGGAACGAGTATGGGTTAGTTATATGGTTACTACCCATCGTTGTAAATGGTTTCCTGGCGTACAGGAAATCATTAGGCTTGTCACGCTATGTAAAGCCACAAGAAAAGGAAAGAAGGGTAATAAAAAGTAATAGGAATGATGGGAGATATAGGAAGAGAGGAGGACAGACACAGAAAATGAATGATAAAGGTGAAGGAGGACGTAGGCAGCACTACATCAAGTAAGCGGATGATGGTGAGAAATAGGAAAAGAGGGCAGACACAGAAAAAGAATTATAAAGCGAAGGTAGAATTAGGTAGCACTACATCAAGTGAGTGGATGATGGTGAGAACTAGGGAGAGGAGGGCAGACAGAAAAAAATGACAAAGGTGAGGGAAAACGTAGGCAGCACTACAGCAAGTGACTGAATGATGGTCGCCACCATCTGCCATCATCCTGTCTTTTCAATCTATCTATCTATTGCCAGACGCCTTAATCCCGTAAGGGGTGGCCACAAACAAATCGCCTCCATGTCGCTCTGTCCCTCGCCATTTCACTGCCCTGCTCCCAGCTCACACTCCCCTCTCTCATATATCTCTCCACTCCATCCCTCCATCTCATCCTTGACCGCCCCCTCCCTCTCCCCCCCCTCCACAAAACTCACATACACTCTCAGTCAGTCTCTCACTCTCCATCCTCTCCACATGGCCAAACCACCTTGATGTGTTTCTCCTAACGCTTCCTATCACATCCACATCCACACCACAACGCTCCTTCGCTTCTCATTTGTCAGCCTCTCTCCATGTGACTCCCACATGCTCCTCTCAGATAACTCACGTCTACTGGTCTCACCGTTGACTTCTGTCCCTCCAATAGGGTCCATGCTTCACTTCCATATGTTAGAGTTGGTATCACAATACTGTCATGTAGCAGCTTTTTCACTTCCATGCCCACTTCCCTGTTTCTTATCACTGCTTTCAAGGAACTAGCAACCTTTCTTCCCTGCTGCACCCTTTTAAGCACTTCACTCTCTAAACTTCCATCCTTGCTCATCACACTACCCAAGTACTTAAACGTACTCACATTCTCCATATCCTCCCCATCCAATCTCACTGTACATTCAGTGACTTCATTCACTGACTTCACTTCCCTCGAAGACCATCACTTTACTCTTCCCTACATTCGCCTTAGATTCCGTTTCTTACACCCTCCCCCAAACTCATCTACCAAGCCTTGCAGCTCCCCTTCGTCTTCACTCAACACCACAGTATTATCTGCAAACAACAGTACAGTGAGTTGCCAAACACTGCCTTCTCTCACTAGGGCCGCTCCAACATCCTTTGCCCGACCTAGTATCTCTTTTATAACCCCATCCATTTACTGATTGAACAACCATGGAGACATGACATCCTTGTTTCAATCCAACCTTCATATGAATAAATTCACTCAGTTCACCATCCACACACACTGCAGCCTTAGCACCCTCATACATACTCATCATGGCCTGCAACAACTTCCCAGCTACTCCATATATTCTTAATATTTTCCACAATCCTTGTCTATCCACCCTGTCATATGATTTCTCCAAATCCATGAAGGCTGCATACAACTTCTTTCCCTTCTCTAGAAACTTTTCCACAAAAAGATCTAAGAATGAATATCTGATCTACACAACCTCTTCCCTTCCTAAAAACTCCCTGTTCTTCTCCAACTAATTCCTCTGTTATTTCCTTAACTCTCTCAGTAGTATCCTACCATATACTTTTCCTACTACAGTAAGAAGGCAAATGCCCCTATGATTACCACACACTTCTTTTTCCCCTTTTCCTTTGTACAGGGGAATAATTATACCTGACTTCCAATCCTCCGGGACTCTACCTTCCTCCCAGGCCAATCTGCACATCTTCCACATCCATTCTATTACTATCTCTCCCCCCATGCTTCAGCATTTCACCACACACTAATACACTTCCTGGGGCTTTCCCCATTTTAACTTTCTTCATTGCTTCCACAACTTCCATCCTACTGATTTCCTCCTCTCTTCCCACATCCCTCCTTCTCCCAGCCATTTCCCAGCCACTTATACTTGCTTTACTATCATTCACTATGTTTAACAGTTCATTGAAGTGTTCTCTCCATCTGTTCACTTTTTATCCCTTCTCCACTGGTAATCTACCATTTTTATCTTTCACTCCCCAACTAACTTATTTGGCACCATGTCTAACTCTCTTTACCTCTTTCCAGAACATTTTCTTACATTCCCTCCCCTTAGCACTCAAATTCCTTCCAAAATCCTCATTCACTCTCTTCTTACTCTCTCTCTTACTAATCTTTTCACCTCTCTCCTCATCTCTATATATAACTCTCTCTTCCGTCTCTCAACTTTTTCGACGCCCCTGTTCCTCATCCGCTCACTATATGCTTTCTTCTTTTGCGCCACAACCTCTCCCACCTCTTCAGTTCACCATGCTGTTCCCTGAACCCCTTTCGTCTTCTCTTCACCCCACACACCACCTCCCATGCTGCACAGATTTCTCCTGTGAATATCTTGCACACACCTTCCACGTCCCCCATCTGCTCCAATCTATATTTACCCAATCGCCCCTACACTTCCCTTTTATATTCTGCCTTTTTTCCATGCTCTTGTAACTTTTCTACCCTCCTTGTGAGAACTTTCCTCCTGTCCTTCCTTTCTTCTCTTTCTCCATTTTGTCTGGACTTTGTCCTGTCTTTTCACTATCAATAATTTTACTGTTGAAGTAATTCTTTACATTTCATCTAAATTCTGTCACGAAATCTATTTATGTCTTCTCACTATCTATATCTCTCTTATCTACTTCATTTTGTTCGTACCATGGGTCACAAAAGTATCGGTGCCCAGGGGGTCCGACGCCTGCCAAAAACATTCGAACAACTGATGTTGAGGGTGGGTTGATAGGCGTAATCATTAATATGAACCAAGTAACCCAGTATTTATTTGTCTCCCATGATACATTACCAACGTCTCATTTTGTATGAACAATGTCTGTTTACATAAACATAACATTTGCTATATGTTTGCAAGAGAATATTACTAGTTGGCGATATATGACACCATACATCAGAGCTACCAGTGTGTGGCAAGTCGGACACTAATATTTCGGTGACCTTCGTTCTGTAGTCCCAAATGTTTCTCGCATATTGTGCACCGATACTTTTGTGATCCACAATACAGAACACCCCAAACCTCTCCTCTGCGTTATACGTCAGTTTACTATGCATATCTTCCTCAAAGAATTATTTGCATATTAAACCTAAACAATCTCTTGTATGCTATTGATGTCTCTTCACTATTTATATTTTCCCTGTGGTGGCGAGTGGTACGTGGTGGCGACCATCATCCACTCACTTAATTTAGTGCTGCCTACTTCTTCCTTGGCCTTTATCATTCTTTTTTCTGTGCCTGCCCTCCTCTCTTCCTATTTCTCCCATCTTTCCTGTCACTTCTTATTGCTTTTCTTTCCTTTACAAGTGGCTTTACATTGAGTGACAAGCCAAATGGTTTCCTGTAAGCCAAGAAACCACTTACAACGCTGGGTGGTAACCATATAACCAAGCCATACGTGTTCCCTACGTGTCAACAAGTAGGTTGGTGTCCCTCCCTGTAAAACAAATAACTCAAAGTCAAATGGCCACCCCTTACGGGATTATGGCATCTGGCAATAGATAGATAGAATTACTTTTGCACATGTCACATCACGTACGTTACTGCCTTTTCATTATCTATATCTTCCTCACTGAATTAATTTTGCACATTACATTTGAATACGGTCTTGCTCGATATTGATCATCCTTTCACTGTCTACATCGAGAGCATACATAACACAGAATACATTACTGACGTGTTGTGTACACAATTAAACTAGTAAAGAAGAGAGGGTGGGGGGGAGCACACCTCCTTGAGCTGATAAGAATATTGTTCTGAAATTACTGCTCTAAGTCGTATTCTTCTCCATTTTAACCCCCTGAATCGCTTGATGTATTTTCTAGTTTATTCAATGTATCTCCAGATTATTTTTATTCATTTACGGGGAAATTTCTAACTGGAGGAGTAGGACATATCCCAAATAAACTCCATCGGTTGTTGGAGTTTAATAAAATTGAAGATAAGATTGTCTGAAGGTATTGTGATTAGATGAAAAAGACGCCGTCGTAGCGAAGGGGTTAAGGAAAATTTTACCACCTCTCTTTACCTTCTTCTTTCCGCACTGTAGTGTTCTCTTATTTCCTAATTGCACAAACTAAGTCGATATATAGAAAGATATAAGTGACTTACAAGAAAATAAAGGGGTGTAATATGCATAGTGAGTCGCTAAGGAAGAGGTGTTTGAAATCTTTCCAAGCCAAAGAGAAAATGATCCTTGGGCGTATTCTAAGGTTCGTATTCTCGTGATGTGGGCGCCACGTGGAAATGAAACATCACTGCTCAAGTATGTGGCTATATGTGATGCTCTCATAGCTTTTAGACCCTCAGTGGCGAGGTGGCTACGAGGTCTTGCTCTTTGAGGTGTTAGATCAACGTGATGATATATTGCAAACTGTCATTCTGTATTTAAAAAAAAAAATATGGGAAGGTTAAGGTGAAATATGCAAAATAAATCACCAAGGGAGATATGCTACAGAAAGCCTCCTATGCTACCTCGAAGACTGACCACTACTTCTACTCTTTATTACCACCACAGTGACTTTAACCTGATCACCACTTTCTCCTGTGGCTTATCAAAGTAAAAATACAACTGTGATGTGTATGAGTCAGATACTTGCTGAAGAAGTAAATAAGGAAAAATCACTCATTTTTTTTAATTTTTTTTATCGAGGCGAAGATGCACTTGACAGATTTGTGCTGATTGGCGGAATGCAACATTACTTTATCATCTCTACACTATTAATTAACAACATACACCTGAGGGGGAAATTTGGGTTAGTAAATGTTACGCGGACATGTTGCATTCAGCCAGTCATCACCAACCTGTCAAGTGCATCTTCGCCTCAATAAATAAAAAAAACTGAGTATAGTACAAGCTCATCTTTCTCCTGATGAGCATCATTGTTACTCATCAGTGGAATCAACTTTTGAAGAAAAAAAAAGACGAATGAAAGGTACCAGTAATCTGACAGTACATAAAGCCCGAGTTGTTTACAGCTGAAGGACTGTATCTCGAATAATGACAATAAGGCAACGGACTGAGTTCCTTCATTAAAAAAGTAAAATACAGAATTGCCAAGTGCTAGAAGTTACCTGAACAATCTTTTGCTGAAGACGAAGCAAGGGTGAGGTGGGAGTCGAGGCTGGTGACTGACATGATGGGGCACAGATGAGGTGAAGGTGAGGTTTGGACGGTGAGGTGACGGAGGTGATGGATTCCACTTCTGTGATTGGTAGAATTATTGTCCCCAGTGCCTCCTCCACCGAATTCACCAACTGCCACCCTAAGGTGTTCAATGACATCCTAAACAGCACCTCGATCATGACGGTTGCGGTAAAACAAATGAGGCCAGCTATAAACAGGCATATGGGCTCAACCACTGTTGATAGTTCCAGTAGGAAAACATTTATGTTCAAGGTCAAGACAGAGAGTATTATAAACAGAGTAGCAATGAACAAAGTCAGCATGTTTTCCCGACATGATTTTTGAGTTGTTGCCGGGGTTGCCGCGAAATGAATGTCTGTGATGGCCAAGACTAGGTACTTGTTCATAATGGCGAAGAAAATTGGTGTGATCTTAACACAGACAACGACAGCAAGCACTGCATACCAAAACACTATGTCTCCAATGTCCCTCTCAGCTTCGGGGAATATGCAAGAAAAGGTAACTAAAAAACACAAAGTAATAAGATGTACGAAGATGCTCCACAAACAGAGTGCAGGGCTAAAGGTAAGGGGTTCTTGTGAGGAGGGCCAGGTGTAGGGAAAGCTGCCTAGCACTTGGAGTACCCGACACACTGGGCGCAGGGACCCCTCTCGAATCTCCTGCATGAACATTGCCTTGTTATCGAATCCTTATCTTGAACTCAGTAATCTCTAATTTTGGTTTCCCGGTGGCAGTTGAATCCTTATCTCCAACGCCGCAAGCTCTGATTTCTTGTTTTATATTCTGAATTCTTGTCTGATTGTTGTCGAATCCTTTTCTTAGGTCAGTAAGCTCGACTTTTTTTTTTTTTTAGTCGAATCCTTGTCTTGAATGCCAAACCCGAATTCTTGTTTTGATATCCCGAATTTCTGACCGGTTGCTGTCGAATCCTTATCTCTAACTCAGTTAAATATCAATTCTGCTCTCTCGGTTCTGGTCCAATCCTCGTTTCGAACGTCGTAATCTCGAATTCTTGCTTTGATAACCTGAATTCTTGTCCTGATATCTCGAATTCTTGTATTAAACTTTGCAAATTTAAAGTCTTGTTTTGATATATTGAATTCCTCTCCTGACAAATCAAATTTCAGTGAACTTAGCAATCTCGAATTCTTGTCTTGATCTTTGCAAATTCGAACTTTTGTCCTGGCCTCTGCAAGCTTGAATTTTTGTCTTGGTATTTCGAATTCTTGTTTTGAACTTAGAAATCTCGATTTCTTCTTTTCAGCGTCGCAGCACTTTCATTAGATAATTTCCTATTTTTTCTTGAACTTCTAAAACTCCAATTCATTATCTGAACTTCGCAATCTCAAATTCTTTTAGTTACGAACTTAACAATTTCAACTTTCGTCATGGACTTGGCAATCTTAAATCCTTCTGTTTTTAAACTCTGCTGTCCCAAACGCTCTTCTTCAAGTTTCCAAGCTTGCATTCGTTGTCTTGAACTTCACAAATTTCCACTGCTAGTTACTGTTCCCTCGACAACACCCAGTAACCTGACTGTCCTTTACGAATGCAGCCAGATCTGAAAGAAACTAATATTAAAAGAATTTCTAATATGAATGTTGCTATTTTGTTCGGTGATTTTTGTGTGTGTCCTTCCTCAACATTTTCCCAGATAAGTTCGTGTTCCAGGGGTATTTGTTTATGTTTTTGCCCGATGGCGTTACGTCCTATGAAGTACTGACTGGCGTTTTTTTGTTTGGAGTTTTTTGTCCGATGAGGTTTTGCTTGATGTCTTTTTGTCCTATGAGGGTTTCGCCTGGTGTGTTTTTGTCCTGTGAGGGTTTTGTCTGGTGCGTTTTTGTCCGGTGTGTTTCTGTCTGGTATGCTTGCGTCTATCTGTCTATTATCAGACGCCTTAATCCTGTAAGGGGTGGCCAGAAACAAATCGACTCCACGTCTCCCTGCCCAACGCCATTTCACTGCCCTGCTCACACCCCCCTCTCTCATATACTTCTCCACTCCATCAATACATCCATCTCATCCCCGGCCTCCCCTTCCCTCCCCCCCCCTCCACCTCACTGGCATACACTCTCCTCGTTAGTCTCTCGCTCTCCATCCTCTCCACATGGCCAAACCATCTCAGCGTATTTCTCCTGACGCTTTCTATCACATCCACATCCACACCACAACGCTCCTTCACTTCCTCATATGTCAGTTTCTCTCTCCACGTAACTCCACATGCTCCTCACAAATAACTCATTTCCACTGCTCTCACTCTTGACTTGTGCCCTTCCAACATGGTTCAAGCTTCACTTCCATACATTAGGGCTGGTATCACTGAGCGACTTGTTTACTTTCATGCTCTCTTCCCTGTTCCTCATCACTGCTTTCAAAGAACCAGCAACCTTTCTTCCCTGCTGCACCCTTTCAAGCACTTCACCCTCTAAACTTCCATCCTTACTCACCACACTACCCAAGTACTTAAACGCACTCGCATTTTCAATTTCCTCCTCATCCAGCCTCACTGTACATTCACTGGCTTCATTTCTCTCGAAGACCGTAACTGTACTCTTCCCTACATTCACCTTTAGATTCCGTTTCTTACACACTCTCCCAAACTCATTCACCAAGTCTTGCAATTCTCCTTCGTTCTCACTTAACGAAACATTATCACCTGCAGACAACAATACAGGGAGTTTCCAAACACTGCCATCTCTCCATAGGGTCGCTCCAACATCCACTGCCCTACCTTGTACTTGTTTTATAACCCCATCCATATACAGACTGTACAACCATGGGGACATGATACACCCTTGTTTCAATCCAACATTCAGACAGGAAAATTTCATTCAGTTCACTATCCCCATGCTCTGCAGCCTTAGCCCCTTCATACATACTCTTCACGGCATTCAACAACTTCCCATTTACTCCATATATTCTTAATACTTTCCACAGCCCTTGTCAATCCACCCTGTCATATGCTTTCTCCAAATCCATGAAGGCTGCATACAACCTCTTTCTCTTCTCTAGAAGCTTTTCCACGAAAGACCTAAGAATGAATATCTGCTCTACACAACCTCTTCCCTTCCTAAAACCTTCCTGTTCTTCTCCAACTAATTCCTCCATTATTTCCCTATATCTGTCAATAAGTACCCTATCACATAATTTTCCTATTACACTAAGAAGACAAATGGCCCTATGATTACCACATACTACTTTTTCCCCTTTTCCTTTGTACAAGGGAATAATTATACCTGACTTCCGATCCTCTAGGACTCTACCTTCTTCCCAGGCCAATCTGGGCATCTTCCATATCCATTCTAATACTATCTCTCCCCACACCTCGGCATTTCACCACACACTCCTATTCCTGGGGCTTTCCCCATTCTGACTTTCTTCATTACTTCCACTACGACCATCCTAATGAATTGTTTCTCTCCTCTCACCTGCCTCTTTCTCCCAGCCATTCCCCAGCCACTTATACGCGCAATACTTTCATTCTCTATGTTAAACAATTCCTTAAAGTGTTCTCTCCATCTGTTCACCTTTTCTCCCTTCTCCACTAGCAAATCGACCATTTTTATCTTTCACTCCAAGACTTAACTCTTTATCACCCTGTCTAACTTTCTTTACCTCTTTCCAAAACATTTTCTTAAACTTACTCCACTTTACACTCAAATTCCTTCCAAATTCCTCATCCACTCTCTTCTTACTCTCTCTTACTAATCTTTTCACCTTTCTATTCCTCTCTACATATAATACTCTCTTCCGTCCGTCAAATTCCTCCACGCCCCTGTTTCTCATCCACTCACTATATGCTTTCTTCTTTTGCACCACAGCCTGTCTCAGCACTTCATTCCACCATGCTGTTCCTTACACCTCTTTCGTCTCTTCACCCCACACATCACCTCACATGCTGCACAAATTTCTTCTGTGAAGATCCTGCACACACCTTCCATGTCCCCCATCTGCTCCAAATCATAACTACCCAATCGCTTCTCCAATCTTCTCTAATATTCTGCCTTTTTTCCCATCCTCTTGCAACCTTTCTACCCTCCTTGTATGAACTACTTCCTCTTGTCCTTCCCTTCTCTTACTCCTCCATTTCATTTGAACTTTGACTTTCACCGCCACCAAGTGGTGGTCAGAAAGTCCACTTCCCCAACCTTTGTATGTTCTTGCATCCATTGCACACCTTCTTATTCTATCATCCACACACACACACAATCAGTCATTGCCTTCCGTTCATTCATTTCACCATCCACCCTTCTCATCACTCGCCACGTATACCTATGGATCATTTTGTGTCTAAAGAGGCCACTGGCTATCATCAACCCCCTCCCGGCACAAATGTCCACTAGAGCACTGCCAATCTCTGCCACTTCTGCAGGCACACCCCACTCTCCAACTACTCCATCCACTTTCACGTTCTCTACTTTTCCATTCATATCTCCAATCAAAAACACTCTCTCAGTCCTTTCAAACTTTACCATGCACGCTTCCACATCTGTCAAGAACTCTTCTTTCATTCTACTTGCACGATCACACACATTTGCCCACATTTGCAGTCTAACTTTCTATCTTACCTACACAATCCTTGAGCCGACGGATCCATACTCTCTTATTATTCTCTTTCCATCTCTTGCACACAACAATACAAGCTCCTTCTTTTGCCCTCTCATTCTCACACACTCCCGCACATATACCTCATCCATACTTCCATTCTCTCACTGTCTCAACTCTCCATTTTGCCTCAGTTATTCCACATACATCTACTTTTGCATCCTCAGGCACCTGGACAGTCTCTCTCTCTTTCACCTCATCGTTTACACCCCTTACATTCCGTGTCGCAATCCGTACCATGTCCTTTGTTCGGTCCTTAGTCGTCGCTTGTTGGTCAGTCCTGGTCCTTGTTCCTATTTTTAGTTAGATGCTTTCCGGGGAGAGGCACTAACCCCCCGCCAACCCACTTCTTGTCACACAGGGAACACGTATACTTTTGTGTTGGATGTTTTTGATTGATTTCTGTGTTTTCGTTTGTCCAGCGTGTTTTTGCTTGTCTGATCTGAACTTGTTTGTCCGCTGCGTTTTTGTTGGCCATGTGTTTTTGTCCTTCATGTGTTCGTCAAGTGTTTTTTTGTCCTGTGTGTTTTTGTTCTCTTTGTTTTTGTTATATGTGTGTTTGTTTGGTGTGTTTTGTCCAATGAGGTTTTTAGGTGCGTGGTGGTTATCTTTAACTCTGTGTGGCGGTGTGTGGAGTTGTATGATAGTGTGGTGATGTGCAGTCTTGTGTGGTAGTGTATGGTGATGTGCAGTTGTATGGTGGTACGTGGTGATGAGGTGGTGGTGTGCAGTCTTGTGTGGTGGTGTATGATGGTGTGGTGGTAGATGCAGGCTTGAGTGGTGGTATTGTCTTACTATGTGTGGTCTGTGTATAAGAGTGATTGTTTTGTGGTGCTGTGGTGGTGTGTTGTGGGATTAAGGTGGTGCAGTGATCATTGTGGTGTATGACTGTTATTTTACTCTGCGTGGTTGTGTGTAGTGGTGTGGTGGTTATATATGGTGGTGTGTGCTGGTGTGGTGGTTGTATGTGGCGGTGGGTTGAAGTGTTATTTTGATTTGTTTGGAGGTGGTGTGATGGTAAGGTGGTATGTGATTTATGATGCTGTTATTTCGTGTGATTGCGTGTGTCGTAGTGTATGATGGTGTGTGAAGGTGTTATGTGAGTGGTGGTGATGTGGTGATATTTTACTTTGTCATGGTTTGGTGAGGTTTGGTGTATTTTTACTTTGGTGGTGTGTGTGGTAGAGTTCTTTTACTCTGTTGGTCTTTGGTGCTCTTTTATTCTGTCGTGGTATGTGCTACAGTTCTTTTATTGTGCTGGTGTGAATATGCTGTGTGTGTGTGGTTTTGTGTGGTAGAGCTTTTACTGTGTGGTGGTGTGTTGTGTCCTTTTACTCTCTGGTGTGGGATAGTGGATGGTTCATTTCTCTTACTGTGTTGGTGGTGTGTTGTGCTCTCTTACTCTGTGGTGTGTGGTGGTGAGTGGCAGGGCTCTTTTACTGCGTGGTGGTGTGTGTGTGGTTGGGACGGACGCCAGTGAGGTACAGAGAGCAGAAAACCACCACCTTCCTACCGCCACATCACCCTGTATTGACCACCTGTTACTCGCCCAGGAATCATGAGCGTCTTACTGCGGCCTTGCTGATCAAATTTCTTATCTAAAAGTCGGTGACCTATTATTTCACCTATCATTTTAATTTGTTCTTGTTACCTAATGATTATTTTACTCAGTTTTGGAATGGTGTAAAAAAAAAAAAAGGAATTAATGAAGGCAATATCTAACCCCACTCGCTCGAAGTCTCCCTTAACATGACTTACATAATTTGTAAATAGAATATATTGGTAAAGACGTTCTGGCTTTGATGGAGTTAAGTATTAGTCGTGGAAATATGGCTGGTTTATATATTTTTCTTTACTAATGCAGCTTCCAGACACTTGAGCAATATGATAAATTCAATATCAAAGAGGAAAATACGACTCAAAGTCATTCCCAGTAATGCTCAAGCGATACAGACAATTGTTTATGGTGAACATTGGATCAAGATCCTTCATAAATATCTCCCACTGGCTCCTTGACGCTAATCCTTATATATGACTTAATGTGTCTCTGTGATAGCCCCAGGACAAAGAATGACAATTCCGTGGACATATCTGTAGAAGAAGAATGGGCAGTAAATACTGACAACTTGATTAGTAGCCATTTGGGTTCTTCTGGCTACTAATTGACACTCATCCTACTTTATAAATTATTGTATCTGCTGTAATTCGAGTTTCCGGTAGTAAATGAGCGGCTGAGCAATCAGTCACACCCAAGAGTTACTAACCTGGCTCAAAACTGCCATCTCTCTTCCTTGAGTACTGAGTTGCAACTAGGGGTTAACTCTGGAATATGATACAAGTCATGAGGAGGTGCTGTGAAAAAGATGTACAGCCACACTATTATCTTATTCTGCCACTGAGCTATGTGAAATAAACTGCAAAAGGACAAAACTCTGGGCCAAGTTCTGGTAAAACGTCCATAGCTGACATCAGGAAAGGCATCTGTTTGCAAAGAACTTGTACACTCCAACAAAAGTTGGGGCAACGCCTTTGACTTTGGAAGAAGAGAGTGAACGGCTTAAAGCTGCATCCATCCTCTGTTATTGTCTTTTTTTTTTCTAACAGTAGCCAGTTTTATTTTGTCCAGTCAATCATCAACCAATCAGTCAATCAATCAATTAATCAATCAATCAATCAATCAGTCAATCATCAGTCAATCTATCTCTTCTAGTACAGCATTAAGGAATGCTGGGCTCCACTCCTGCATAACCCACTCAGCACGACCAATTTTGTCTCGAAGTGTGAAATTTGAACCATGAGTATGAGTATGAAAATTCGAAGCGCCCATTGGTGACCAGAGGAAAGGAAGAAAGAGAGGTGCTAGAGGTAGTAGATGGCTTAGGATTAATGGCTATCGACTGCACGAGGCTCATTAAGGCCGATAATCCATTTTTACCAAGCCACATTATCTCCCAAGAACAAGACAAGCGGCAACAATCACATTTACATCCAGGTCTCCTGTCTACTGGGTGGACAGGGATATAAGGGAAACCAAACTCAAAGAAACAGACTGATTGATCCAAAATTCAAACTCGGCTACTTCCAATTGCAGGCTGAATGTGCTAAACACTGCACTACTATTTTTCTGGGGGTGTCGGGGTGGACGTGTGTATGTGTAGCGGGGCTGGGGAGGTTTGGCAACGGAGGGATGGTGGAGTATAGTTGATAAACATTTTTCGTATACTACAACCTTTTTACTGTAACTTGGTCTAAAATTATTACCTCTCCTTCTTCAGTGTTGAGTTGTAACAGTAGATTATCACTAGAATATGATGCTAGTCAAGAGGAAGTGCTACGAAAACGTTACAGAGCTGTAGCAATGTCTTTTTCTGCCACTGAACTACTTGAAATAAACTGCAAAGGGGCGAAAATCTGGGCCAAGTCAGAGTAAAAGAGCCATAGTGTGCTAAACTGTTTCACCACCAGGAGGACTTGTATTTCTTTTTCTTTCTTTCTTTTTCTCTTTTCCAGGCTAATGTTCGGAGACTTTAATCAGCTTAATCAAAAGGTCATTAGCTGATGGAATTGATCTCCTTTAAGTCATATTCACTGTTGCTTATGCATTCTCAGGCCAAGAAATATATGGGTAGTATTTCACATTTATGCTTTGGCTGTTGAACCTAAACGCATTTTTTTTTTTTTTTCAGATAAAGGACAATTTCTCAATATACAGTAACATCATTAATTTTCTCCTCATCCTCCACACACCACAACTGCTGTCACGATTACAAATACACAAATATTCAGCAGTACATTCTTTCAACCATTCTTTAAAACGTAGAGCATAAAATAAGTTGTTGCCTTCTCGCTAATGTGGATGGAGAAAGAAGTCATTTTTTTTTTTTTTCCGAAGCACAGACGTCGCACATTACTGGTGTTTCTCAATTTGTGCATACTCAAATACAGA
>JAGKTI010016183.1:7632-19669 GCA_018397915.1 Birgus latro
TTCAATGGATGAAAACACTGGAAAAATCCGGGAAAGATTTATTTAGCGCAGAGCGGCTGAGCAGACTGCACGAGAGGGTACCGGAAGGGAGGTAGGGTGGGGAGTCTAGAATGGGGGAAAATGGCTAAATTGTCAACAATGGATGGGAGTACTGATGACTTTAGCAGCTCTGACTATTGTTGGACATGGCAGTGCTGATATATGATACAAGTCACCACCTGAAAGCCCGGGCGAATTAACCGGCCGAGTCCCATCGACATACGATGCACGTTGCCATTTTTTTCCGCGGACAGACCCAACGATGTGCATCATATGTCACTCAATTGCAAGGCCCATTGTGTGCACATTTTTCAACATTCTCCGGTGATTTTTCGTAGGCATATGTGGGAGACTTTTCTCTACCTGCTGTCAACCGGGGATACTGCCTGGCCCCACCTAACCCCCCTCCCCCCCTCCCCCCACACTGGGCAATACACCTGTTGGAGGGAACCTGGCCAGTAAATATATGTTGCCCACGGTCTCTCCAATGACGGAATTCACAGTGAAAGTGATTCCTGAGGTGGAGGACAAAGAAACAAAGAAGTTAGAAGTAGAAACGAACAGAAGTGATGAGGTGGTAATGTCGTAAAGGAAGGTGCAATATGCTGGGGTTTTGGGTGAGTGAACAGTGCTTATAAATGCCTATATTATTGTGTGAAAACCAATATAGACTTGTACTACACATAAATTCGTACCAAATAAGTAAAATAAATACGTAATTTAAAGTGGCTTGAATTTGTTAACCCTTCCATAGTTCGTTTTCTTTAGCCAGGTACCCTGAAAAACAGGGAAAATGTAAGGCTGACTTATCACCTGTAGCACCAATTCTAGCTTCAGGAGGGCGATTTCTCCATGAATTTTCGATGTTTCTCACCAAAAGCAAAGGTTTCAGCCAAAAAACAAAAAGTCGAAAATCGGTCGGGATCTGGGGGTAGGCTGGGTAAAAAACCGGTCGGGACTGGGCAGGTTAAAAGAAACACAGTCACAGAAGTGGCGCCCTGCGGTATGATACATTGCACCAGACCGTCAGGAAAGTGACGACCCGCGGTTTAGGGGTTAAGGGTGCTCAGCTTCCCACTTCCAGCAATTGCGCTAACTGAGTCACAACCGGTAAAACTGTGCATTCCAATAATTTCCACACAAAAGATTCACCTAGAATCCTAGCGATTTTCTGTACCTGTCTATTTCACTCTAGCCTGGGTTCCACTTTTCCAATAAAGTGAGGTAAGAATGTCTGTATCAAATGCTAGCAGCAAAAGGAAGACATCTGTATAATCTGAATTGATGACAATTGTCTTGAAACCACAAGTCACTGCATGAGCTGAGTGTAAAAGCTTTCGTGTGTCAGCCTCTTCTTGGGTCGTCTCTAGCTTTGCCACAACTTTGGGCACTTATCCGATGCTGGATATCACTGCATGTGACAAATAAAGTTTTGCTGTTTAGTATGATGACATGTCTCTCCTGTTTCCATTCATGGGCAAGGAACTGAATGAGAGAAGTCTTGTTGCTTGTGGAGGTAAGAAATTTTCTCCACTGTACCAAAAGCTGTTTAGACTGAATGTTTTTGTATTCTGTGCTACTGGATGTAGATTGGCATAACTGTCTCTCAGCATTTTTGATGGAGTTTTCATTATAAACATCAAAGACAATGTCTAATGTCACTGATGCTTCATGAAGGGCCTTTGACAAAACGAAACATGCAGTGTCTCCAAAGGTTTTTTTCTCTTCTTTTATCTTGTGAACAATTGTCATTCCATCTACTATGCAAGCAGATGATGGAGGAATCACTTCTGATGCAGAAACATTTTTTGTAACTCCTTGGAAAGTACAGACCTGACAGTTTTCCTCGGCAGGCCATCAGCTGTGGCAAGCGACTATGGCAAGGGACCTAGTTGGAATTTTAAAGCCTCCTTCATGTCAAGTTCCTGTGTCTGTCCCATCATTAGCATATTGCCAACGAGTCAAATGGTTGCTCTCAGAATGACGTGTCTGCCATTGGTTTTCTTGGTTTTTCAGGTTTCACTGAAAGTCTTTTGAGCTTCATTCTGGGAAGAGGATTATGGAATTTGATCAGTGGAGGACTTGTCTCCAGTCTCTTTACTTTGAAGCTCACGTAACCATTTTCACAACGATTATGTGCTTTTTTTTAGATCTGTTGGAACATCATCTGGAGCTACAGTGGCACTTAGAATGTTGACTTGCTCACCCGATTCTTTGAGAGGATTCACCAAGTCACCTACGACACTAATCACTGAACAAACAGCATTTTCGTCTATCATTCATGGCTTGTGCAGATCTGCATGCTGCATGTCTGGTGAGTTTAGCTGAACAATCTCACGCAGCATTCTGACGTAAGTACTTCTGTACTCCGCAGTTAGATATTATTGCCTGAAGCACCAGTATTCAAACTATAGCAACAAGTTCCATCTGCAATTTTGGTGTCTTTGTTGACTGTTTCTTCTGTTGCCTGGTCAACAGGGATGCGGCCAAATGTACTGGAGTCTCCTATCTGAACAGCAAACCAGCCTTCTTTGAAACTGTCATAGACATCTGGATTTGTGTTAGACAAGTTTGACATTCCAGCAAAATACACATTGAGTTAGCGTGCATAGTTGACTTTGCCATACACAAAGCACCATGGAATCAATGAAGGGATGCATGTCATGTGGAGCTCCCAATTTCCCTCCCTTGTAGCCCGTAGCGGACGAAACAATACAGTGACATTGTCAATGTAGCTCATCCAGAAGGAAATCTATGTATGATGCAAAGTAATGAAGCAAACCATCCAGTTCCGCATTTGACATCGTCTTTCATACATCTCTGGGCAAAGATTATCATGAAGATCATTAATAATTTCTAGTCCATCTTCAATGTGTGGTGAATGATTTTGTTCCATCCATGGGATGAATTCCTTGAAGACAATGCAAATAAAGCTTCATATATACATTTGTGGGTTCTCACTGCTCTGTTGTACTGGTGGGCTTCCATGACACCAGCAACTGATCCTTGTGCAACAATACCAGCTTCTATTATAATGTCTTTCAACCCGCCGTCTTGAAACCGTTTTCCAGTAACGGAAAGTAGATTGCAAATAGTATGGAATGCTCCCATCTGCAAGAGTACATTCTTGAATCTATCTGCATGTTTTTATACAATCTCTATAACCCTAGCATAGATTGCCTGATCAATCACAACTAAAATATTAGAAAGGTTGAGGGTGTCCCTGATCTGCACCGGGTGCTTTAATATTTCATGTATGGTTGTCATATCAGTTACTGGGGCATTAATTTTATAGGTGGGAGATATCCTATGTTATCTTTTGTCACTGTCAGGTCTTTTCTGATGACAATATTGAAGCTTGTCCATCCCATCACTTCTTGGTTGTCTCCTTCGATCTGTCTTGTGAGCATCCATACAAGATTCTTCTTGTGTGCCACAGCAACCACATTAGTTCTATCACAGTCACCACTTTTGAAATTAGAAGGACCGACTCGCTTCCCTGGTACATTGACAGTCAAGAGGTCCTCGTGTAATGTCAGGCTTCTCCTCTTTTTTCTAAATAGTTGGAAGAGGAGGTTTGTATGGCTTTGGTTCAAATGTCTGTGACTGTACAATTATGCCATTAACCCTGTGAGACCTTCCCTCTTCTATCAGGGTTCCTTCAAGTTGATCAATGTTGTCCCATGCAAGAGTTGTAAATACATGATCTTGCATATTTCTGGCAGGATAATGTTATCTGCACCACCAGCGAGCTTTAGCAGGCACAGAGCAGTTTCATTTTCTTCAATATTAGTACATGACACTCCATGACCAAGCCTGTTTCTTATGCTATGTTTTTGAGGTCCAACTACTTGTCCCTCAGCTACGTATGCGAGTGGGAGAGTCTCAATTTGCCACGTCTCTGAGGGCCGACTTCTTGTTCCTCGAGTACGTAGGCTTACAGTGGGGTTCTTTATCTAGACCGGGTCAGCATGCCAGAGGGAGGACAGGAAAAAAAACACGGCAGTAACCAAACATAAACATATATTCCAAAGTTATAATCCCAGATAAAAATGTTACATTTAACCATTACAAGGAAAATAGGTCAGGTGGTCATTAGCAATAGACAAGTTTACACAATATCTAGATATCTCTCTAACTGCCGTGGGAAAGTATGGTAGTATTTATACGGTATTCACGGCACCAATATGACACTGGGATATATGACAAGTTTGGAATGATGGCCTTTACACACAACAGTATTATAGTATTGGACAGCACTGTGATAGGGGATGAGGTCTTGGGGTCACAAGCAGGGGGATAGAATTTACTATTTCACTTCTAGGGAATCTACAATGGCTGGAATACACACACACACAGGACGGCTGATGTTCTAGCTGCTCTTCTATATTGTCTTATTTAAGTAGATCATTAGTGGAGAGGGGAGATATTAAGTAAAGAACATTCAAAGGGTGACACTGTTATTACCAATGATTTACACAAGTCTCTGTACACACACACACTGCTGCTCGTCCAGTTCTTCACACTGCAGATCACCATAATGTCACTTTGGCCAATTCTCTTAGATGAGGATCACTTCCACGTCACAGGTACTGTCTCGTGAATTTACACTAGTCTGTAATTAGTTCACCACACTTAACACTTTCACTGTCGCTGGGCGGCGGGTGTTTTCATCGTCTCTGAGTCTCTCTGGCTGATGGTGTAGTGGGAGGCTCGCTCTTCCTGGAGCCCCTACAGGGAGTGTGGGTCTCGGGACTAGGGCCAAAGAGAGAGAGCAGGTGGGCCTGGCACTGGCTCTGGGGAGTGCTGGGCAGAGTCCCCACTACAGGCAGATCTCGCCATGGAGTACTGGGTAGGCCCCAGGGTGTCTGGGGGCCAGGTACCCTCAAACCTGGGGTCGCGGTCTGGGGAGGGCCGTGGCAACTTCCGGAGGGAGGAATCGCCATCAGGGTCACCTCTCGGCAACCTTGGGCTGGAGAATGTCACCATCTGAACACGTCGGTGGCGACCCATCTGCTGGGACCTCCGTCGTGAGGGCTGCACTGGAGGGGTGAGCTGAAGAGAGCCAAGGCCCTGGATGGGGCCTTGCCAATGCTCCTCCAGTAGGGGGTCTCCCCTGGACTCATCTCTTGTGGGTGAGGGAGTATGTCTCGCCCGGCGGCAGGAAAGAGGGTGGGCCAGGCAAGGAACCTCCTCTACAGGAGATGCCCTGGAGACAGAGGGTGAGGAGTGGACGATGGCCTGCTCAGCCTTCCCCGTGCGGATGATGGCCTGCACGGTGGTTCCTCTGCCCCGACGGGCTGCAGGGAGAACACGAGTCGGGGCTCGCTGTACCCTGCCTACTGAAGGGGAAAGGAGGCCTCCTGTAGGTGAGGAGTCGACGATGTCCTGCTCTGCCTCAAGCCCAACATGGATGAGAGCCTGTGCCGTGGTCCTACAGGAGGAAGCAGTGGAGGGGCAGATGATGGCCTGCCCTGCCTCGAACCCAACACGGATGATGATTGATTGATTGATTGTATTAATTAAAACCTGGCGGCGCAACTGCTAGGGTCATATGCTGCCGGACAACAAAGTAAAAGACGTAGCAAAATAAAATGTGCATATTCAAAATAAAGTTACCATCTGTTATTTGCAAGAAAACATTGAAAATAAGAAATGAATGGTTTATAAAATATCCATTACTTATAAAAGTGGAAGGAGGCCCGCCACCTTCAGAAAACTAAAAACATTAGTAATATCACTAGAGGCTTCACCGAGCATCGGGGACAAACAGTAGGCACCCTCTGCCCCCCTGTGCCTATAATTCTGCTTAAGGATAACCAAAGCCGCCTCATAATTGCTTTCCTCCACAGGTAATTCCTTTATCAATTTGTAAGGCGTCCCCTTGACCTGTCCTAACAGATATGAGAGCTTGCTTACATTAGGGAGATCTGTTCTATCATGGACTAAGTATTTAAACTGATCCCAAAAGGATTTCCAATTCTGATCTCCATCAAACTCTGGAAGCGAAATTTGTGGCAGTGNATGGAAATTTTTACCTCCTTATTTTCATCAGCTTGTCTATTCCTTGTCTTTATTAGTTTATCCTTAGATTTTTAGGAGCTAAGAAAAGTACCTATCTCTTCCTTAGGTACAGACTTAGCCATTCCTAACTTAGGTTTCCCAGCCAGTTGGTTAGTGGTTCTTTTCCTTATTTCAGCCTTCGGTTTATTTTCAGCAGGCTTTACTGTTCCTTGCAAATGTTTACAAAGTTGCACCAAGCCTTCCTCAGTCTCCTCACAGGAGAAATTATCCTTCTGGTACCTACCATACAAAGTATACTTAGTTCTAGGCAGAAGCTTTAAGGACACAGTTCTAGAAAGCACCCAGTCTGCTGCCTTAACGTCTTCGTAAGTACCTAAGGCCTTTAAATTACAACTCATCGGAATCTGAAAATTTTGCAATGACTCAAAATCATGTTTAGGAATGGGTAATTCAATCAGAGCCTTCAATAGTTGGGTAATGACTTGCTCCTTGTCTTCATAATTCTGCTTAAGGATAACCAAAGCCGCATCATAATTGCTTTCCTCCACAGGTAATTCCTTTATCAATTTGTAAGGCGTCCCCTTGACCTGTCCTAACAGATATGAGAGCTTGCTTACATTAGGGAGATCTGTTCTATCATGGACTAAGTATTTAAACTGATCCCAAAAGGATTTCCAATTCTGATCTCCATCAAACTCTGGAAGCGAAATTTGTGGCAGTGCAGCCTTACTTACTTGTTCCACAACTTTTGTTTCGTTGGTAATACTGGCTAATTTAGATTCAACAAATTTCACTAATGTTAGATATTCCTCTAATTTACCTTCAAATCTGATGGTTTCTGATTCTAAAAGACCTTTATCATCAGCTTGTACGATGGCTGCTTCTAAGTTAGTATATCTTTCTTCATACTTTGCCCATCTTTCCTTTAGTATATGGAAAGGACTAATTAATTTCTCTCTTGTTAGAGGTGTTCCTTCTAATGACAGCCTACAGTCCTGTATAGCTCACGTTACCAATCCTGTCTTACCACTAGATATTTTTTGTAACAAGGAAATAGACATTGTTACTGATTTCTAAGTCACGGGAGTACAACCCTTATTTCAAATTTTACAACCCAAATTTACTCAACTCCTTCGTTATTAATCATTTTAAATTTTGAGGGGTGTGGGAATAGGGTTTATGGCTTTAAACCAATCTCCCTGGGTTATTATACCTCTGGGGTATTTTGTATTCCCACACTCTGTTTCCAAAATAATCCCAATTCTCCAGTGCTCAGTAATAATTAACATTTTAAATTTTAAGCAGTGTAGAGATTGGGTTTATGGCTTTATACCTACCTCCCTGGGTTATTAATCCTCTGGGGAAATGTTATTATCCCCACATTCATTACAGCATAAGACCACCCAAGGCCTGCACAGCATAGAACCGTTCTTTCTACGTGTTTTACTTCCACATAACGTGGTAATAGGCTGTGCTCAACTAATGCTGCCTTAAAATCGCTCGACGCCACAGCACACATCTGTTATCCTCGCTCACTGGGGCACCAAAAATATGTCGTAAAATATCGTGGGAAAATATTCTCTGTGATGCTCCTCACTCGGAGCACCAAAAATATGTAAGAAAATATCATGAGAAAATATCCTCACTCGGGATACTAAAAATATGTAAGAAATTATCGTGTGAGTCACTCCTCTCTAAGTGGAGTTAATCTAAATTAAAACAATGGTAAATTTGCATAAGCCTCGTGAGTAAATTAAGGCAATTAAATCCCCTAACTCATCGGCCAATCATCTCTCATATACTAGCTAGTTCCCTTAGATTTGCCCAAATCAGTAAGGTCACTTAGCCATACTGTATATTGAGTCGAACAACAGATGACGACAGGCGTGCTGGTTTGGTATTTCCTGGGCAATCAGGCGTCCTTCTAGGGGTGTACATACAATGCTAGCTGAACCGTGGCGGGTAATGGAGTGAGTGAGTATGGTGAGATCCTTGTCCCTCATGGGACTGAGGAGTTGCCAATTATTTATTAATTACAAATCTACATACATATGGATGTGAAGCTTGAAATATTAGTAAAAAGATGGAAATAAAGTTGGAAGCTATTGAAATGTGGTACTGGCGGAGGCTTTTGAAAATTTCTTGGAAAGAGAGAACATCAAATGAAGAAGTGTCAAGGAGAATGGATGTGAGAAGAGAATTATTGGCACACATGAGAGGAAGACAGCTGAGACTTTTAGAACATGTTATGAGAAGAGGAAAGATAGAGAACCTGAGTTTAACGGGAAGAGTCCCAGGTAGTAGAGGAAGAGGCATGCAAAGAGAGAAGTATATGGATGGAATAGTAAGGACAGCAAGGGGAGGATACACGGCTGGACAACTGCTGCAAATGACAGAAGATAGAGAGGTGGGGCATTCCGTAGTCGCCACCGTATGCAGAGGCACGGCACTTCGGTAAGGTAAGGTACAGTCGCGTTCATGAGTCCCGATACACATGTAGTCGTGTTGTCTACTGTTGTGTCCACCGCTGGTAGGATGTTGAATTATTTCACTTGGTACCCAGCCAAATTATGTTCAGTGTATCAGACAATAAGCGCAAAAGCTCCATATTCCAAAAGCAGTGAGCACTACAATAGACAACAAAACCGCATGTGTATCAGGACTCATGAACGCGACTGTACATACAGTTAACTTACTCCGTGAAATATACAAGGTGAATCTAACTTAATTTAATCTTAGTTTTAATTAACTAAACCAAATATTCTCTTTTATCTATCGTGTCGCTTTTCATCTTTAGGACACATCACAGTCACACAGACGCAGTGAGGCCAATGGAAAATTCCTAATTATTTACATGTATGTACAATATAGTTGTGCACAAGTGCTAAACGCAGTAGCATTTAATTTATTAATAATAAGAATTATTAACAGAACGTAGTCTCTGGGTTTTTAAACCTATCGAATTATTATTAGCGTTCTGCACGTTTTTCTCTGCCTTTAACAATTGACAACTATTATAAAAGTAGAAAACACAGCCGCTCTGGGGGAAATATTTCATATAGTAGCAGCCGTGGCTCAGTGGGTTAGAGCGCTCCGCTCTGGCCCTAGGGTCGGAGGATCGAATCCACCCAAGGGTCATTGGTAGCCATCAGGAAGGGCATCCGGTCATAAAATGCTACACGCTCCAATCCAAAAAGGCCGATGCATGCAAGCATGTTGCAGCCTTCAAAAACGAAATGAAACGTATATATATATATATATATATATAATGACCACGGGCTACGCCCCTGGTGGATAGGCATCATAAAAAAAAAATAAAAAAGTCTACTTGCTGAGAACTTACGGCTGTAGTCTTAAACTGTGGGAAGGCGTTCGCCTTGTCCTATCCGTATCTTTTGGTAGTCTTAACGCACGAAAGGGACAGCGTTCCCCGGTGAAGGGGAGAGGATTACCATAGCGTAGTACTGGAATCCGCGGGGAGTCTCAAAGCGCCCCTTAGCATGCCCCTTCGTCATATTATAGCAGCCTTGTGCAAAGAAATCTGTGTAGATTTTGAAGGACCCTATTGTGTGTGTGATGGGAATTTCAATTTAATGAAAAAATCATCGTTTAAAGAAAAAAAAAAATAAGCGATTAATATTTTTATCATTTTAAAAGCCTTAACCGCTTCTCTGGAGGAGGTTAATTTACAAGACGAAAACAAAAATGAGATACTGTATCCACTTCCATTTTATTTCCAAATATTTCTACCAAGCTTTTTATCAGATATGGTGCATGGTATTTTTATAATTAGTTTGATTAGTACGTGAAATAATTCCTACAGTAAAGAATGGCCGAGTACTACCTAAACAGACGACTGGTGCACAACCAGTTAGAATGAATTACGAAGTCTCATGTTTGCGTTCGTTGAGCTTTTGCAAGTCCGCATAATTTTGTTTTGGTGTATTTTGGTGTGATCTGAAAGAATTTGGCTCTTATTTTCGGTGTTCATGATTGGTTTTCAAATTGACCCCACCTCCGTGTCTTTGGGGGGTTGGATTTCGGGGTTCTGGGTAGGAAGGGCAAAAAACAAGCAATTGGGGCAGAAATATAGTCAAGATCGGTATGACCAGCCAAGGCGTATTCGTAGGGTTATTATTGACCGCATGAACCCCTTTGAAGCTGTCTCACACCGAATTGTTCCTACGGTACAGGTTCCCCAAATCCTGAATGCATACTCATACGGATACAGATATTTAAGTACAAATGCCAGTTTTTAATAATAGAAGAGATAAGAACTGCAAACATTAATAGATTATATTATGTGTAAATATTAGAAACTGTCATATGTACAGTATTGTTTTTATTTTAAGATTTTGAATTTTAAAGTTAATCACTGTTACCACCTTTTTGCCGCGCCTACGCACACGAAGGGGTGCGCTCTCCCGCTTCACGTTTGTGTCAGCATCCACCTCGAGCGGGGTGCGGGAAGGGTAACCCCTGCCCTCAGTTTCAAGACTACGGGCGTTAGTTTTCAGGATCATTTGGGAGACATCTCCACCGATCAGTGCAAAAAGGAACTTTGTTACATTTTCTGGTATTTTCACAGTGCTAGTTAGGGCTAAGGGTAGAAATGGCCATTGTCTATTTTCATCCTGGTCTTTAATAACAGATCTTAGGTGTAACGCTGCTCTCTGCAATGTTTGCTGAACATTAATAGAGTTTTCCTGAAGTATTTCCACCTTACTCTTCAGCTCCTGATTTTTACGTGCCAGGTCATAGGCAGTTAAGCTTTTCATCGGCAAATGTATGAAGCACGTCTCCAAGAACAGCTTCAAGTTTCCTTTGAAGGTGATTCTTAGTGGACTCTCGTATTTCCACTCCATGGGACAGCATGCGGTCCTTTAACACATTTGCGAGCTACAATAGTATCATAACTCTGACTGATTTAAACATTTCACATCGGATATACTGCAACAAGTGGTCATAGGCATTCCTTTCAGCCTCCTTGTTCGTGTAGAGTCCTCAGGATCACATATAGTGCCTGTGGCAGTACTGTCTTCTATGCTTTTTAAGTTGGTTTATTATAAAGTCTGCAGGAGGACTATGCCTTTGCTGCAACAACCGCTCTTGAGACAAGAACTAGAATTCTGGTGGCATTACGCTTTGTTGTATCTTGGCGTCTGCCTGTAATTCAACACATTTTATCAAAGGCTGTCTGGTTCTTGTTCCTTTTATGTATTTTGTTGCCTTTTCCGATGGGCAAAATATACATGTTTTATCTAAAACTCTTTAGGCTGAGGCCTGTTCCCTTGTGGAACGTCGCTTCACCTGTAAAAAGAAGTCGTCATCTTTGCCTTCAAGTTGATCCAAATCTCGCTTCATAGTGAACATCCGGCGACATTTTCAATGATAAAATACCTCTGGCACATCTCCCCATCCTACGGTTGCAACAATGTCCAGCAGCGGTGTTTGCTGTCTTATTCAGGTAGCCCTAAGAGGAGTGTTCCAAGAATCATAGTCTTTTGGTGATATTCTAACACAGAAAATTTTGGCACTCTTGAGAATTTGAATTATCACACCGCTGCAGCACCAGTGTAACACAGAAAATTTTAGGTTCACCCTCCGAAAGAATATTCCACCACTATGACACCCGGTGTAACAACGGAATTTTTACTATCTGCGTTATAAAGAAATTAACTTAGAGTTATTAAGAAGGCCTCGTTAATTAATTGAAATAATTTGGTATGCTGCCACCACCCAGCAGTTGCCGGGAAAAAAAAAAGTATTAAAGATATTAGTCCCATACGATGGAAGAGGGGACAAAAAAGCCTATGGCAGTAACAGGGTAGCGTGAGTATAATATATGAGAGTGCGGATTCTATAGATGAAACATGCCTTGTGGGCAACTCGTTCTCATGAATTACTCCCCAGAGGATTTATACCAAACTCATGTGAAAAGTATACTTAACTATATTGCTAAACTTAAATTACA
>JAGKTI010016184.1:0-19667 GCA_018397915.1 Birgus latro
CGCTCCATCACCTTTCAGGAATTCCACAGCACTTAAATCCACACCTGCAGCTTTCCCTGCTTTCATCTCCTTTACCGCCTCCTGCACTTCCTCCATCGTGATCAAAGAATCATTCAACTCTCCCAACACATTTATTCCTTGCATCGTTCCATCTGCCACAATCTCAACCTTCCTTACATCCTCTACATTTAAAAATCTCTCAAAATACTCTGCCCATCTTTTCCTCAATGCATCCATCTCAGTTAACATCCTTCCATCCTCTGCTTTTACTCTGTCTTCCTTCCCAGACTCTCTCCTTAACACTCTCTTCACCTCCTTCCTATTCTGTTAAAAATTCTCGGTCAACTGCCTTCCCCACCTCTCATCTGCTGCCACTTTAGCATCATGCACAGCCCCATTTGCCCTATTCCTCTTGTCCTTATTCCTCTCATATGACACCTCATCCTTCCTCTGCAACCACACTTCATATGCACGTTTCATCATCATCATCATCATCATATTATTATTATTATTATTTTTCGTATTAGTACAATTACAATTATTATTATTATTATTATTATTATTTTTATTATAGTTATTAATATTATTTTCAATATTAGTATTATTATTAATATTATTACAGATATTATTATAATTATTATTATTATTTATTTTTTTTATTAATTTGCTGTATATTAGGAGTTTTTCAAGTTTATTTAGCCAAGAGCCTTCAAACTTTTTGAACTTAGACGGAGCTGTCTGCATTTTTGTCCAAATATATGGTGGGAATCCGCCAACCAGATCTCCAGATATTATCTAGAACAAAGAGAAGTGAATCAGCCATGCTATCTCAAGAACTGCTAAAGTTAGGAAGCTCAAATTTTACGACAATATAGCCTTGAAGCGGACACAGTGCAGAAAGGAGTGTGGTTCCAATCTGTTAATCATTCTCTGAGATCGTCTTGGGTCAATAATTTGGACTTTTCTGGATATTCCAGATGTCATCTAACTTTCCATGAAGGATTAAAGCTGGGACCACCAAATTTAGTGGACTTAATAGGTGATATACACAAGATCACTGACTTGAACTCAAGGTCTCTTCAAAACAGCTTCTATTAGGCAATGGCTTGTGGAAGTTTTTCGCTATTAAAATTGATCTTGGATATTTTTACAGCGTTCTAGTTAAGAACTCCACGTTATGTGGAGTCCTTATTGATGTTGTTTATATTATTTCTTTCTCGTTTCTTTTTTTTGGGGGGGGAGGGGGAGGGGGGAGATCTAGAAGGCTGGCAATCCAAGTCCGTTCGAGATACAGACTTGAAATTTTCAGGAGTGACATATGATGGTTGCAGGCTTCATTTGGCACATTTTTCCCACTGGCTCTAGCGTCCTCTGGTTTTTTTTTCCCCACAGCACAAACGGCTAAATCAATTGCTGTGCAACTGTTCCAGCACGCAGTCGTCAACATGTACAAGTGCACCTGGGTATTGATACTGTGATTCAACAAATACATTTTCTGATATTGAGGAAAATCAAAATGCCACTTCATGCCTGAAAGTACTGAACTGGAAAGGATTTGGTTGATTTGGACCAAATTCGGTGGAAATGTTGTGGGTTATAAGCAAACATGATCTTCACAGTATGAATGACCTTGACCTAGATCTCAAGGTCACATGTGAAAATCCATAAAATATTTTGAGTCATACCAAAGTTCCTTAATATTAGGTCTACAATGTTAATAGTATTTTTGCATTCCTAAGCGGGTCTACTTATCAAGATGTCATAATAATAGTTATGACAAATAAATACTTTTGATGCTTTTGACGATTTTTGTGCCTAGATTCTCAAATATGTAGAACTTGGATGGAACAAAGATCAGGACACTGATCTCCGTACATTCACAACCACTCCTAATACTGTGTACATTTTAAAGACTGTACACCATATCTGATGTACAAGTGTGATTTTTTTTTTGTCATTCTAATCTGGAATGTGGCATTATCATCTGGAATGTGCAGTTCTTTCTATACTACTTCAACAGTGTCAAAAATCTAGTTATTTTTATTCTTCTGTCAATCTGTCTATCCATTGCCAGATGCCATAATCCCGTAAAGTGGTGGCAACAAATAAATCTCCTCCATGTCACCCTGTCTCCAGCCATTTTACTGCTCTGCTCCCAGCTCACACACCCCTCTCTCATATACCTCTCCACTCCATTCCTTCACCTCATCCTTGGCCTCCCCCTCCCTCTCCCCCCTCCACCTCACTCGCATACACTCTTCGTCAGTCTCTCGCTCTCCCCCCCTCTCCATATGGCCAAACCACCTCACTGTGTTTCTCCTAACGCTTCCAATCACATCCACATCCACACCACAATGCTCCTTCACTTCCTCAATTGTCAGTCTCTCTCAATGTGACTCCACATACATGCTCCTCGCAAGTAACTCATTTCCATTGCTCTCACTCTTGCCTTGTGTCCCTCCAACAAGGAGGGACTTTTTTTTATTAAAATTGCAATATTTCAAAAGGCATTTTGGCGTAGAGCCTTCAAACATGGCCAACTTAGTCGTGCGCCTGGCCGCTTCTGTTGACCAAATATGGTGGCTAACCATCAACCAGATCTCCGGATATTATCCAAAACACAGAAAAGTGAGACAACCACTGTTACCCCAGAAATGCTTAAACTAGGAAACTGAAACTTTACTACAATATAGCCGTAAGGCAGACACAATGTGGAAGAGAGTATGGTTCTAATCGGCTGATTATACCCTGAGACTGCCTGTGTTCAAAACAGTTGATTATTTCCTAAGATTGACTGCAGCAAAGAACTGAGAATTTTCCAGATATTCAGGCTGTCACCTAATTTTCCAGGAAAAATTAAATTTAAAACCACAAACCTTTGTAGACTTACAGACTGTGATGACCTAAGCTGACATGCACAAAACCAGTGACCTTGAGCTCAAGAGCTCTTTATAGCTTGGCTTCTAGTAGGAAGTGGCTGAGGGAAGTTTTTCTTGATCGAAATTGATCTTGGACAAGTAAACGGTACTCTGGTTATTATTGAAACTCCCCACATCCCTATGAAAAATTTGTTATTCTTGTCAGGATTATTATTATTCTCACTAATTTTATACTGCCATATTTTAAAATTAACTTGGCCAAGAGCCATCAAATTTGGTCAGCTTAGTAGGACAGCTGTTCCCTTCTTGTGCAAAATATATTTGCAATCGGTCCACCGGATTTGATATTATCCGGAACATACGGGAAAAAAAACGTATTTTTCCTGTAATAACAGGTTTACATTTCTCTATCATTTTACTTTGTAATTTTTGCAATATATGTTGCTGTCTGTGTGTTGAGAGTGTGGGAAAGTATGATATTTTCTGCCTGGTAACGAAAAAGGATAAAGCTGTATATCTCGGGGCTGCTGAATGGCTTACGGAGCAGGAGAGGGCAGCACTGGGTGGGTGCAAGGGCAGGGAGAGAGGCTGAATTCGGACGTCCACTCACATGGAGGTGCGCAGTGTACTGACTTGTGGGGTGCATGAGAGTGTTGAGGTCAGTCTGAAGACGTTCAGAAAGTTCGTTCAATTCCCCAAAATTTTTGCCATTTTTTATAGGCCGCGCTCAAATGACACCTGTGACCATATATCGGTTAAACGTCATTTGACGCCAGCAGCCACAGAGGGGTAAATCTACCTATCCAAGGTCACAAGGCTAGCGTTTTCAGGATTGGTGAAAGTCAACATGCCCAGGCACTTTTGTGTCACTCCACTCTGTCGCACTGTTATTACAGGTAAGGCTAATACTGTCTGTCTTTCTATTCATCTATCTGTCTGTCAGGCAGTCAGTCTGTGTATCTGTCTGTCCATCTACTTACGTACCTACCTACCTAACCAAAGAAATATAGGATAAATGACTACGCATGGTGATTGTCAGTGCACCCAGTAACTTAGTCAATGCCACTCTACTTTCAGACTCTTAATACAGATAATGAAAGCTCTAATTACGTATCTGTCTACCTGTCTGTCTATTTGTGCACCTACCTTCCAGTCTATCTGTCTGTCTATTTTTGCACCTACCTATCAGTCTATCTGTCTGTCTCTTTGTGTACCATCCTACCAGTCTATCTATCTTTCTACCTCGTACATGTCTACCTATCTATAGTTCTCTAATTAACCAAGGAAATAGGTGGACATGGCCAGGCTTGGTAATTGCTAACACACCCAAGAGCTTAGTCAGAGATTCTCCATGCTGTTGTGCCATCATCACAAGAAAGGCAAAGTTGGATGCTTCATACAGGCTCGGTTATAATTATAATTTGTGCTAAAACTCGCACTGTGCCAACAAGTTGTTGTGGGCAGTGGGGAGTAACACTAGGCATTTATACCTGGACTGAACGTCCGAAGTTTTTCTTTCTTATCATAATAAGCTTTCTGAACTTCACACACCTTGATCAGTTCTTCCATAGCTAACTCGCATGTAGACTAGAGGTGGTCAGCTAAATCAAAGATGTAGGTGTAAGTGTCTTGACTTCAGGGTCGGGTTCTTCACCAACCCATAATTCACGAAGGACTTGAAGTCGCCCACGGACCGACCTTCCAAACACCAGTTCAAAAGGTGAGAATTTCAAGGAATGCTGCGGGGCTTCTCGATAAGCAAAATGAAGAGGGGCAATGAACCGCGGCCATTCTTTTGGCTGTTCGGCAGCCATGTGTTTTTAACATCATCTTGAGAGTCCCATTAAACCTCTCACACAACCCGTTATACATGGGATGGTAGGGCGTAGTTCTCAAGCCTCGGATGGACAACAACCTGAATGCTTCATTCATCACCGCAGAAGTGAACTGCGAACCCCAGTCGCCTAAGACCTCCTTGGGGTTACCTACGTGGCAGAACACCTCAATCAGAGCCTCTGCAACACTGACAGTCTCTATGTTCTTAAGGGCCATGGCTTCAGGCCACCTTGTGCTGAAATCAATGATAGTGAGGATATACTTTGATCCATCACTAGCCCTATGAGTGATTGGGCCAACAAGGTCAACTTCTACTCTCTTGAACAGTTCAGAGATTATAGGCATTGGTTTCAATGGCGCAGGATGGACATGTCCGCGGTCAGTGGTGCACTGACACACATCGCAGGAATGCACAGGCCTAGTTATTTCCTGTCCCATTCCCTGCCAGACAAAGTCAGCATGGATGCGGTCAGAGGTTTTTTTTTTGGCCCATGTGACCTCCCATCACTGAAAAATGACCCAGTTCAAAAATTGCATGGTGAGTCGAACCTCGCCCAGGGGTGTTTGTGACTCACGGTACAGCGATCCTCACTTACGAAGGAACCTGGCTTGACCTAAAACATTACCCTCCAGCTTCCTACACACTGTGGGAAGTGTCGGGTCAGACTGTTGTTCTTGGACAACATCTTGATTACAAATCAGATCTTGCAGCATTGTGATGGTCAACAGGGTGACTGTCACGAATTTCCTAGATCGTGTAATTAGTATCGTAATTCGTGACATTGTGAGAATGATTGAACATTTCTGAAATCCATAGAATTTCGCTCATTCTCTTAACCACCTGCTTTTGCACTTATATGTGTATCGATTTTTCAAAACTTTCGTCATTGTCTCGTGAGTGACTGTCTCTATGTACAGACAGTGCATTCCACTGAGCGATATTATGTGAATTATCTTTCCCTCACACTTGCCTTTCTAACCGTTGAGTTAGCCACGCCCATTTCACACACCTTTGTGTTGGGCAGCGGCGAGCACGCCAGTCGAAGTCGTTTTTTGACTGCCACGGGAGAAGGTAGTGCTGTGTGCAGAGCTCGAGTGGGTCCCTCATTGTAGCGACTACAAAGTCTCCAGCAGTTTGGCAGTTTCAGTACCTCCCCACCGAGTTTGGTGATCAGCAGTAGTGACCAGCGAAAGCAGTGTTCGACAAGTGATGGACACCCAGTCTATTCATGCAGCGATCTCATCTCCACTGACCAGTATTTCTTTCGTTTTTCCTAGGCTTAAGGTTACTTAGCTATTGGCTTGAGTGCATGAGTGAGTGCATTCCTTTTGCTCTGATTTTTAAATAGATTCATGTAACATAAATTTATTTTCTTGTAATTAATAAATTTACAGTTCGTTTTCTTGAGCTCTGTTAAATGTAACAGTCGTGCTTGATTTCTCCACATTTAGCATACACTCTGCTCCAAGTTAGCACAACTCCTTATATTAATAACGACTGGTATTTAGGCCAGTTCTTTGGTATTAATTCTTAAATCCGTTGTGCGAGCTAGGAGTGCACCAGCAAGATCCTGCATATTATTATTATTACTATTATTTATTGATTGTCCAGGAGTGAGCTTACTTTCTCGAGGCCAACACTGCAAGTAATACAGCATTCTGGAGCGATTAGTCTCTGCTGTGTACTGTTGAGAAAGTTTATAAAATTCTTGACTCTAGAGAACTGACGAAGTAAGCCAGCATAAAAGTGAAATCGCTACTTGATTTCATGAGTCGATTCTCTCGTGCTAATCGACCAGACAGTTATTTACATTGTCCATAGACATATATTCTCATTTCCCTCATGACATCGTCTTCACATTTATTAAAATACAAATTTAAACTGTAAAACTCCGTGACATCTGACGACCTCATTCCAGGATATAAGCTCCTAGCCTTGAATTATCGAAATAACTCACTCACTATTAGCTAGTTAGACTGCTGAACAGCAGCCTGTATATTAGTCTTTAGTTCAGGCTCAATCTGAGCATCATTGCAACAAGTACATACCTACAAGAAGCCAAGGATATGGGGCTTACTAACCCCTAGGAAATTAAAGACGCTGTAATTTTGAACAGGAAATCGAGAATGCCGCCCGTGAAGAGCGGAAAATAGAACGTGAACACGAGCGAGAACAACGTGAACACGAGCGAGAACAACATGAGCGTGAGGAACGTGAGAAAGAACGTGAGCGTGAGGAACGTGAAGGAGAACGTGAACACGAGCAAGAACAACGTGAACACGAGCGTGCCGAGCACGAGGCGCGTGACAAACATGAGCTTGAGGTGTTGAAGCTCAAGCGAGGCTCCTTGGCTTCAGGCACATCGGGTGCAGCCAATCCAAACCGCACGAGTGCTTCCCCAGCACATGTTCTAGCAACCCCACGCCTCAAGCTTCCTTTGTACAAGGAAGGTGAGCGAATCGAGATGTTCATAGCTCGTTTCGAAGACATGGCACAGTTGTACGATCTGGATGAGGCAGCTAAGCGGCTTTAGTTTCTTAGCTTGTTTGAAGCCCATGCCCTCGATATTCGCCACAGAATTCGCGGAGACAATCTCACGTATGAGATGATGAAGACCGCACTTATCAAAGTGTATGGTCTCACTGTTGATGACGCCAGAAATCAGTTCATGAGGACGCGTCTCCAGGAAAAGGAGACAGCCGTTCAGTTCCTCGACCTTCTCTCGGCATACCTAGAAGAGTGGATGGAGAAACATGAGACCTCTAGCTTGTGAGAGGGAATAATCGATTTGGTGCTGCGCACACAGCTGGAAAAGTCATGGCCTGCTGAGCTTATGGCTCAGCTCATTATGTGCAAAGTAAAGGATGCCAGCCAAATGGTGGAAATGGCTGATGCATTCTTCAATGCATAAGGGTTTCCAAATCGTAAGCAACAGTCCTGGAACAGGACAGACACTGCTAAGTCTGGGAAGCAATCTCAGACTGAACCCCAGCATCAAGGCCATTTTCAGAATAATAATCATGGTCTAGGCAAATTGCAGAAAAAGGGACAGGGGCAGAACACACAGAAACCTGACTGGAAGAGGCACAACAAGTACCCTAACCAGCAGCAGTATCAGCCACACAATCAACCAGCGAGACAATCCTTTCCAGCACCAGCCCCAGTCTATCGGAGGCAGGAGGCAAACGCAGCCTTCATTCCCCGACAGGCGCACGGTGGTGCTGTCCCCACCAGCACAGGTCTTCCTTCACAGTTCACTAGTCCCGCTCAGATGGTGAACCCTCCTCACAGGTGGTCAGTGCTCCTGCTCCCCAGATGGTGAGTACAACCCCTCATGCACCTAGTTTGAGTATGACCCCTCAGGCTAGTCCTGTCATGCTCGCAGAACTGTGTGCCATGCAGCCTTATTAATGGCTGGCCGCTTCCTCCACAGGCCCTCCCACAGGTAACAGTGCCTTCCTTGTTCACCCAAGGATTGTGGGAGGTGTTTCTGTTAATGTCCAGAGAGACAATGGTTCCTCAGGTTGCACTGTCAGGCAGAGTTTAGTTCGGCCTGAAGAATACACAGGCAGACAGATCCAAGCTCAGCTTATTGATGGATCGGTGAGATTGTTCTCTGAGGCATGTATCCAGGTAGCATCTCCCTTTTACACAGGTTCAACAGTTGTGGTTGTCATGCAAGAACATATGTTTGACCTTATTATAGGTAACATACAAGAAGCCAAGTTTAGTTGCTCTGTAGATGTCAGTACTCAGAGTTCGGCTGCAGTAACACGAGCCATGGCCAAGGCTTCCAATCGTGTCACCCCGGTGGTCATTGCATCGCTGCAAGATCTGACTGACAGTCAAGGTGTTGTCCAAGAACAACAGTCTGATCCGACACTTGCTGTTGTGCGGAAGAAACAAAAGGGTAAAGTGACCAAGTATTCACGGGGTGGACGAGCCAGGCTCCTTCGCAAACAAGGACAGCTCTACCATGAGTCACGAACACCACTGGGCGAGGTTCGATTGCAGTTTGTCGTTCCCGCAAAGTATCGCCAAGCAGTGTTAGAATGGGGTCATTGTTCAGCGTCAGGAGGTCATATGGGCAAAAAGAAAACCCAAGGCCGTATCCGTGCTGACTTTTTCTGGCCAGGAATGGGACAAGAAATAGATATGTTTGTGTGTTCCTGCAATGTGTGTCAATGTACCACCAATCAGGAATGTGTCCTTCCTGCGCCGTTTGAATCCACGTCCATGATCTCTGAATCACGTGAGAGAGAGGGCAGTGGTATTGTGGGTGCAGACCTGACATTTCACCTGTTGCTCCCACAGGACACAATATGTCTAGGTCTGTACATACATATGTACCGTGGGTTATAAACCTGAGCAGTCACGGCGATCCCAACCGTAGACAAAGGTAATGAACGGGCAGTTGCGGTGATCCCAACCATGGACAAAGATGAACGGGCAGTTGCAGCGATCCCAACCGTGGACACCTACGACGAGCCCTTATTAGTCGTAAGTATAGGGCTTGTAGATACTGTATGTACTGTAGGTTAAGGGCGAAGTTCGAGACCCCCGCAGAGGCAATCCAAGGCTGTGTCTGAATTACCTTGTGGTGTGTCTCAAGCTATTGGCCTCTCTGAGGATTCCCAGAGAATACACATTATCCACATGAGTGTTCACACCCATGTTGGGTGTTAAAATGTGACCTGCCCGAGTTTGCATAGGAATTCTTGCCTTACCTTTAATAGCCGTAAGTGTATAGTTATAAACGAGCAGTCACGGCAATCCCAACTGTGGACACTGATGACGAATGGGCAGTCGCAGTGATCCCAACCGTTGACACTGACGATAAGCCCTTTACTAGCCGTAAGCGTAGGATTACGAGCGAGCAGTCACGGTGATCCCAACTGTGAACACTGATGACGAACGGGCAGTTGCAGCAATCCCAACTGTGGACACCGATGACGAGCCCTTTATTAGCCGTAAGTATAGGGTTATGAAGGGCAAGTATTAAGAAAATAATGGCGACCTCAAATGTACGAAACTCTTGCTGTCAGTTGATTTTTAGCTAAAGTGTATTTTTTATTGTATATGCATTGATTACCAGGCAGATGGTAATTTTGATTTAATACAAATTGTTTGTCACATTGACACTATTGATGCTCCACCTTGACTCATTTCACAGATACAGTTGGTGGGTGAAGCTGTTTTGCTGTGCAGGTACAGCAACATGTGTAGCAGGTTTGATGTGTGGATCAGCTGATTGTCTCTGCAGTTACACTACAACTGTCACACCTACACCGTGTATCACATACACCACGCTACATAACAATTAGTTGCCAATATAAATGTAGTGAACTTTCGCTCAAGTTTGACCTGAGGTCAGGATTTTTCACCATCGTCACAGAGTTTTTTCCCTCAAGCTTGCTTCTATTACCGTAAATACGAGGTTTTTACGCTCACTGGCGATAGTGCTTTTCTCCTGTAGCAGGATAGTACACACACTACTGTGTGAACCTTGTGTGACTGAGCTAGGGTATATATATATATAGTTAAATTTTTCCCAGGAAAATTTTGATTTTTGAGGGGCGTAATGTCACGAATCTCCTAGATCGTGAAATTAGTATCGTAATTCGTGACATTGTGGGAACGATTGAACAATTCTGAAATCCATAGAATTTCGCTCATTCTCTTAACCACCTGCTTTTGCACTAATATGTGTATCGATTTGTCAAAACTTTCGTCATTGTCTCATGAGTGCCTGTCTCTATTTACAGACAGTGCATTCCACTGAGCGATATTATGTGAATTATCATTCCCTCACCCTTGCCTTTCTAATCGTTGAGTTAGCCACGCCCATTTCACACGCCTTTGTGGGGAAGCAGCGAGCATGCCAGTTGGAGTCGTTTTTTGACTGCCACGGGAGAAGGTAGTGCTGTGTGCAGAGCTCGAGCGGCTCCCTCATCATAGCAACTACAAAGTGTCCAGCAGTTCGGCAGTTTCTGTACCTCCCCACAGAGTTTGGTGATCAGCAGTAGTGACCAGCGATAGCATTGTTTGACCAGTGATGGACGCCCAGTCTATTTGCGTGGCGATCTCATCTCCACTGGCCAGTATTTCTTTCTTTCCTTTTTCCTAGGCTTAGGGTTACTTAGCTATTGGTTTGAGTGTGTGAGTGAGTGCATTCCTTTTGCTCTGATTTTTTAATAGATTCGTTACGTAAATTTATTTTCTTGTAATTAATAAATTTAGTTCGTTTTGTTTATCTCTGTTAAATGTAACAGTCGTGTTTGCTTTCTCCACATTTAGCATACTCTCAGCTCCAAGTTAGCACAACTCCTTATATTAATGATGACTGGTATTTAGGCTAGTTCTTTGGTATTAATTCTTAAATCCGTTGTGGAAGCTAGGAGTGCACCAGCAAGATACTGCATATTGTGATTATTACTATTATTTACTGATTATCAAGGGGTGAGCTTACTTTCTCGAGGCCATCAGTGAAAGTAATACAGCATTCCTTGAACAATTAGTTTCTGCTGTGTACTGTTGAGAAAATTTATAAAATTCTCGACTCTAGAGAACTGGCGAAGTAAGCCAGCATAAAAGTGAAATCGCTACTTGATTTCACGAGTCGATTCTCTCGTGCTAATCGAGTTACATTGTCCATAGACATATATTCTCATTTTCCCCTTGACAGTGACACGGTTAGGAGCCATGGCCATGGCTCGTTTTACTGCAACAGCCGAAGTCTGAGTAGCAATGTCTGCGGTGCAACCATTTTTGATGCCTGTTATGTTACCTATAATAAGGTCAAGCAAAGGTTCTGGTATGGCAACCGCAACTGCTAAGCCAGTGTAAAAAGGAGATGCCACCTGGATACGTGCCTCAGGGAACAATCTCACTGATCCATCAATAGTTCTAACTTGGGTCTGCCTACCTCTGTACTCCTCGGGCGGAACAAGACTTTGCCTGACGGAGCAACCTGAGGAACCATTGTCTCTCAGAATATTTATGGAAGCACCTCCCACAAACCCTGGCTAAACAAGAAAATCACTGTTGCTAGTAGATGGGTCTGAGGAGGTAGCAGCCAGTTACTGATGAGACTGTGGAACAAACGATGCCACGAATGTAGCGCCATAAGAAGTAGATGCCTGAGGGGTCATGCTCACCATCTAAGGAGTTGGAACACTGAGCACCTGTGAAGGAGGGTTCACCATCTGAGAGGGACTAGTGAACTGTGGGGAAGTACCTGTGCCGGTGGGGACAACACAGCCATATTGCTGTTGGGTTATTAACGCAGCATTTTCCTTCTACCTATGAAACAATAAAGCTGATTGTCCTGATTGAAGATTATGTGGTTTGTCTTTGTTCTGCTGCTGCTTGGGATACTGCTGCTGGTTGGGGTACTGCTTGCACCTCTCCCAGTCGGGTTTCTGCGTATTTTGTCCCTGGACCTTCTTCTGCGGTTTGTTTGGACCGTGGCCATTATTCTGAGAACAGCCTTTATGCTAGGGTTCGGTATGAGATTGCTTCCCAGACTTGGCAGTATCTTTCATGTTCCTAGACTGTTGCTTACGAGTTTGGTACTCGTATGCAGTGAATGCATCAGCCGTTTCCACCATTTGGCTGGCATCCTTTACCTGAAAAATCTTAAGCTGAGCCATAAGCTCAGCAGGCCACGACTTTTCCAGCTGCGTATGCAGCACAAGGTCAATTATCCCCTCTTGCTTTCGAGGGGTCTCATCTTTCTCCATCTAATTGTCTAAGTAGTCAGTGAGACGGTCGAGGAACTAAACAGCTGTCTCCTTTTCCTGCAGATGCACCCTCATCAAGTGACTCCTTGTGTCATCAACCATGAGACCATATACTTTGATGAGTGCGGCCTTCATCATCTCATACGTGAGATTGTCTCCGCTAATTCTGTGGAGAATATCGAAGGCAGGGCCCTCAAACAAGCTAAGAAACTGAAGCCGCTTAGCAGTCTTGTCCAGCTGGTACAGCTGAGCCATGTCCTCGAAACGAGCTATGAACGGCTCGATTCGCTTGCCTTCCTTGTACGAAGGAAGCTTGAGGCATGGGTTTGCCAGAACAGGTGCTGAGAGAGTACTCGTGGAGCTCGGGTTGGCTGCACCAGATGTGCCCGAAGCCTAGGAGTCTCGCTTGAGCTTTAACACCTCAAGCTCATGTTTCTCACCTGCCTCGCGCTCGGCATGCTCGTGTTCACGTTCTTCCTTATGTTCCTCGCACTGTTCTCACTCATGTTCACGTTGACTTTTCTGCTCTTCACGGGCGTCATTCTCATGTTGCTGTTCATAGTTGTACCGTGAGAGCACATAGTCTTTAAGTTCCATATCCTTGGCTTCCTGTATATGTAAATTTGTTGCCATGATGCTAACTCAGACTGAGCCTGAGTGAGCTAAAGACTGATGTACTGGCTGTTGTTTCGCAGACAAATGCTAATAATCCAAAATAAAGAATATAGGCACAGTCTGGTGATGAACAGTTTCGTTAAACTGGTAAAGAAAGAGAAATAAAAAAAATACATCTGGCTGGGAAAACTTACGTAAAATTAATAAAGCAGAACCAATAACCACCAGTAGAGCAGTGCCGATAAACTTTAATGATAACTGTTAACTAGCTAGGAGTGAAATAGTTTATTTCTTTAATAACTTAAGGCTTGGAGTCAATATCCTGGAGTGAGGTCGCCAGATGTCACGGGGGGAAGTGGAAATAAGTATGGAATGCAAATAAACAGTTAACGCAAAGGAATCGACTTGTGAAGTCAAGTAGTAATTTTACTTTTATGTTGGCTTACTTCGCCGAATCTCTAACGACGAAAATTTCATGAACTTTCTCAACAGTACACGGCGGAGACTAATCATTCACGAATGCTATATTGTTCATACTGTTAGTCTCTGAGAAAGTGTACTTACCCCTGGCAATCAATAACTGATACTAATAACAATGGAAAGGTTCTTGCTGGTGCTAACTTCTTGTTGGCACAACGGATTTAAGAATTAAAGCCAAGGAATTGGCCTAAATACCAGTCGTGATTAATATAAGAAATTTGTGCAAACTTGGAGTAGCAAACTAAAGTTAGCGCAATGTGGTGAAATCAAACAAGACGTTACATTTAACTGAGCTCAAGGAAAAGAACTGTAAATTTATTAATTACAGCAAAATAAATTTACAGTATAAGAATCTCAAGCAAATTCAAAAAATCAAAACAAAGGAATTACACTCACCCATGTACTCAAACAAATAGCTAAATAATCTTAAGCCTAGCAAACCAAAGAACGAAAATACTGATCAGTGGAGGAAATGGGGCCGCAACTGCAAAGAGGCTGGGCGCTGTCGATTGCTTCTCAAGGCGCTGCAATTCAGTGTTGACATCCACTACTGCTGATCACCAAACTCGGTGGAGAGATACGGGAATCGCTGAACTGCTGGAGACTTGTAGCCACTGCGATAAGGGTCTTGCTCAGCACTGCACACGACGACACCTTACTCCCGTGGCTGTCCGACACTAACTAACTAACATTCCCATGCCGGGCAAAGGGGTGCGAGAAATGGGTGTGGCTTAACGGCTAGAGAGGCAAGGCAAGGGACAACAATTACACAAGAATATCGCTCAGTGAAACACACTGTCTATACATAAAGACAATCGCTTGTGAAGCTTTGGTGAATGATATGAAAACTCGTTTCAAATCTGAGTGCAAAAGCGAGTTGTTAACTGAGCGAACTTCTAAGTGTTTTAACATTGTTCAAGCGTTCCCACAGTAATAATGATAATACATTGCCAAGAATTTGTATAAATACACAATCTCGTAAATTCGTGACAACGTTCTCATTAGCTAAATAAACTAAAGATAAATAAAACACCAGGGCCAGATAGAACATCTCCAAGAGTCTTAAAGGACGCAAAAGACGAAATAGAGAAAAGCGTAGCACATATATTCTATATCTCACTCAGAAGCGGCACTGTACCAAGCAGTTGGAAATTAGCAAATGTAACTCCGTTATTCAAAAGGGGATCAAATCTCAATACAGCAATTACAGACCAATAAGTTGACATCTTTTGTTTATAAGTTGTTAAAAACCATAATTAAAGATAAAATGGTCAAGCATTTAGAACAGAACAATCTCATCAAAGACTCTCAGCACGGATTCAAAATAACCGTTCATATCTTACTAATCTATTTTATTTTTTCAATGATATCAACTTGTACGACAGCACTAAATCAGTCATGCCGTTTACTTTGATTTAAAAATATATATATATAAAAGTTCCACATATCCAACTTGTTGAGAAACTGCTTGTCTATGGTATCAGTGGCAGTGTACTAAGTTGGATTGAAAGCTGGCTTACAAACCATTAACAACGAGTTGTAATCAGTGGTAAGGAATCAGACTGGGATATGTTATATGTGGCATACCGCAGCGCTCAGTTTTGGTTCCTGTATTGTTCTTGATTTATATAGACAACATTGATAAAGGCGTGTCTTCTAACATATCAAAATGTGCTGATGATACGATGATTGGTAATAGAGCAGATACCCAAGAACGAAGAATATTGATTCAAAGGGATCTTGATAAATTGTTTAATTCGATGGAAAAATGACAAATGGATTTTGATAATGATAAATGCAAAATTCTAAATATTGGAAGTTAATGAAAAATATAGTCATACAATGAATCATTCTCAACTCATGAATGTAAACCATGAAAAGGATCAAGGAATAATTGTAACAGATGATCTGAGGCCAAGTAAACAGTGCATAGATGCTATAAAGAAAGCTAACAAATCAGTTGCATTTATAGGCAGATTATTTGAGTTCAAATCTGAAAATAAAATTCTTACCCTGTACAATTCCTTAGTGCGTCCACATCTAGAGTACTGTGTGTAGGAAAGATATAGAGAAATTAGAGAAAGTCCAGTAATGAGTAACAAAAATGATACCCAGACTGAGGAACAAATCACTCAAGGAGCAATCAGCCCCTCTCCCGGTGATGACTCAACATGCACGTAACCACTGCCTGACTCACTTCTTCATTTCTGCAACATTCGCAGCCGTTCTTCAAACTTTTTTTTTTTTTCTGTGGAACGCCACCTCTCCTCCTCTAATCCTTACCTTCTCTTCTGAACAGAGCCTCAGCTGTCTGAGGCAACTGACAGCAAACCCTTTTCTGTATCCTCCTACCTTCTCTATACTCATTTCAAAGCCAAAGGTGGCTGTTGTATATAAGTGCGCAATGACCTGTCTTGCTCTCGTGTTCCTGAACTTGATTCTTTCAATTCTCTGCTCTCTGACTTCGGCTCTCCTGTCATTCTCTAAATATATCTGTGCTGTTTACTTATCACCTAATTCTACTGACTATCAAAAATTCTTCGACTATCTTACTTCTACGATGGAACACATTCTATCCATTCCTCCTTTCACTGAAATCTCCTTTCTAGGAGATTTCAATGTTCACCACCACCTTTGGCTCTCCTCCCCTTTCACTGATCCACCTGGTGAACAAGCCAGAGCAGCTTGTACGGCACCCTAAACGTATCTCTGACCGCCTTGGAGAGAGCTCCAACATACTTGACCTCTTCCTTACAGCTAATCCTTCTGCTTACACTGTTAATCTTTTCTCTCCCCTGGGCTCCTCCGATTATAACCTTACTACCTTAACCCGTCGAGCCCCACCGATGTACGATGCACGTCACTACTTTTTTTCTGCGGACAGACCCACTGACGTGCATTGTATGTCACTCAATTGCTAGGCCCATCGTGTGCACATTTTTCAACATTTGCGGGTGATTTTTGGTAGGCATATGTGGGAGACCTTCCTCTACCTGCTGTCAAGCGTGGATACTACCTGGCCCCACCTGACACCCCCTCCCCCCCACACACTGGGCAATTCACCTGTTAGCAGTAACCTGGCCAGTAAAGATATGTTGCCCCACGGTCTCTCCAATGGCGAAATTCACGGTGAAAGTGATTCCAGGGGTGGAGGACAAAGAAACAAAGAAGCTAGAGGTAGAAACAAACAGAAGTTATGAGGTGGTAAGGTAGTAAATGTTGTAAATTCGTACCAAATAAATAAATAAATACGTAATTTAAAGTGGCTTGAATTAGTTAACCCTTCCACAGTTCGTTTTCTTTAGCCACGTACCCTAAAAAAGAAGGAAAATGTAAGGCTGAATGACATCTGTATCAACATTTTTTTTTTTTTTTTTTAGCTCAGGAGGGCGATTTCTCTATGAATTTTCGATGTGTCTCACCAAATGCGGAGGTTCGAAAAAAAAAAGTTGAAAATCGGTCGGGATCTGATGGTGTGTTTCGTAAAAAATCGGTCGGGACTAGGTGGGTTAACCTGTCCTATTGCTCCAGTTTGGCCTATGGACCCTCCAAAGAAACGCCGTCTGTGGCACTTTGGAGCTGCGAATTGAGAGGCCCTCAGGCAGTATTCCTCTTTGATTTTCCCTGGAATGATTATTGCTTCCATGGCCAGGAGCTATCTGCGTGTGCCTTACGCATTACGGGCAAGGAAGTATACATTCCTTTCTCATATCCCTTGTCTAATGCAAGAAAGCCTTGGTTTAATTATGCTTGTTCTAATGCTGTCTACAACAAAGAGAGGGCATATAAAAGGTACCAGAACCAACCCACCCCTGAATCACATCTTTCTTATGTTTCTGCCCGGAAACATGCTAAGATTGTTCTTCGCTCTGCTAAAATAATTTCATCTGCACTAAATATTCTCAACTCTCCAACTCAAATTCTTTCAGCTCCTTCTGGCACCTTGCCAGAAACCTTTCTAACAACTTTGCCTTATCATCCTTCCCTCCTCTTTCCTACTCTGATGGCTCTGTAGCTATCTCTTCTACTGATAAAGCAGATCTCTTTGCTCAGACTTTCTTCTCCAATTCCACATTAGATGATTCCGATGCCGTTCCTCCATCATTTCCCCCCTCTGACTTCTTCATGGCTGACATAAAAATTTCTCCAGCTGATGTATTTTCTGCCATCACTGGCCTCAGTACTAACAAGGCATATGGGCCTGATGGAGTCCCTCCTGTTGTTCTCAAGAACTGTGCTTCTGTGCTTACACCCTGCCTAGGTAAACTCTTTTGCCTGTCTGTCAACTTGTACCCTTCCTTCTTGCTGGAAGTTTGCTCTCATTCAGCCAGTCCCAAAGATAGGTGACATTCTCAATCCTCTAACCATCATTCAATTGCTTTAACATCCTGTGTCTCATAAGTATTCGAGTTTGTTCTTAACAGAAAAATGTTAAAGCATCTTTCCTATCACAACCTTCTTTCTGATCGTCAGTATGGGTTCCGGCAGGGACGCTCCACTGGCGATCTTCTCAACTACCTTTCAGACTCCTGGTCAACCTACTTTCGGGACTTTGGCGAAAGCTTTGCCATTGCACTTGACATCTCCAAGGCTTTCGATCGAGTCTGGCATAAATCTTTAATTTCCAAACTGCCTTCTTACAGCTTCTATCCTTCTATCTGTTCCTTCATCTCTAGCTTCCTTTCCGGTCGTTCTGTAGCCGCTGTTGTAGACGGCCATCGTTCTTCTCACAGATCTATCAACAGTAGTGTTCCTCAGTGCTCTGTCCTATCACCAACTCTCTTCCTTTTATTCATCAATGGTCTTCCGAGCTGTACATCTAACCCTAGCCACTCGTACGCTGATGATTCCACCCCTTACCGTTCCATTCAGTTCATGCAACGTGCATCTCAGCAGTTTCTTCAACAAACAAGGGATGAGGCTATGGTACACCTAATGTCTGACTTGGCTCGTATCTCTGACTAGGGTAAAAATAATCTTGTTGTTTTTAATGCATCAAAGACTCAGTTCTTACACGTATCAACCCGACAAAATCTTCCACAGGAGTTCCCACTAATGTTTAATAATGTCCAGCTCAATCCTGCATCATCTTTGAACATGCTTGGTGTTTCATTCACACTGGGTTTATCTTGGAAAGAACATATTACATCTCTTGTGAAATCTGCTTCCTAGAGATTAGGTGTGCTAAGCCGACTCCGAGCCTTCTTTACCCCTGCATAGTTGATTACTTGATACACGTGTTTTATTCGCCCTTGTTTTGAGTAGAACTCTCATGTGTGGGGAGGCTTCCCACATACAGCTCTTCTCAATATGGTGGAGTCAAAGGCTTTTCGTCTCATTAATTCCCCTCCCCTTACTGGCTCCCTTCAACCTCTGTCTCTTCGCCGCACTGTTGCATCTTTATCTCTTTTCTATCGCTACTTCAATGGCCACTCTTCCTTTGAACTGTCTGCTTGCATCCATCCACCTCTACGACGGGCACTTAGCACCCATCTAGCAACAAACTCTCATACCTTTTTTGTCCAACTCTCCCAGTCTTTCATTTATACAACTGGTCATCTCTGGAACTGTTTTCCTCTGTCTGTATTTCATATTTCCTATGATCTCCAGTTTTTCAAACGTAGTGTGTCCACGCATATCGAAATGAACGGATCTTGATTTGACTCTCTTTTGTATTGTTTTTTTTTTGGGGGGGGGGAAGGAACAGTTTGTGGGCCCATGGCCTCTGGTTCCTTCTTCCTTGCATTAAAAAAAAAAAAAAAAATGAGCTAAAGTTATTTAACCTGTCAAAATGCAAACTATGAGGGCATCTGATTCAAGCATTCATGATTATTAAATGAATTGATAATATGGATGTTGACAAGTACTTTGCAATCAATCATTCGAACTATACTAGAGGTAATGGATATAAGATTATTGTAAAGCATTTCTAGTCAAATGAAGCCAAGCATTTTTACCTTTAATAGGGTTGTTAACATTTGAAATAAACTGCCCAGGGATGTCGTTGATAGCAGTGGAGTGGTGACATTCAAAAATCGCTTGGATAATTCTCTCGCTTCAAATTCCCCGCTGAAGACCTTCGTGACTGAATAATAATGCACACTGTTTTTCTTT